>CM041780.1:110393985-110574733 GCA_023374045.1 Limonium bicolor
CTTGGAGTTTTGAGAAGATAGGAATGAAGAGCTTGATGAGAGGAAGAGATTGGTGGTATTTGTTTTTGATTTGGACAAGTGAGCTAGGTTTTAACAAGTGGTCAAAGTTGGAACTTCCATGGTGATAGTGGTATTACCGAGAGAGAACAAGGAAGAAGGGAGAAGATGAGTGGTGTTTGCAAACCGTGGGAATGAAGGAAGAAATGAGAATGAAGATAGAAGTTGCTTTTAGAAGATATTTATGTTATAAAGTAAAAAGTAGTTTTACTTAGTTTGCTTTAATTACTCATTACCTTAACTAGAGAGTGGTGAGTCACCACACTTATAAAACCGGCCCCCTTTATTAGTATGAGGGTGTTTTTAGTCTTTGTTGTCAATTTAATTACTTAATACAACATATGTTAAAATTAACTTATAAAATACTATTCACCTATACAAGGCACATAGAAGTGAATTTTTGATTTCCCACTAATATAGCCACCCAAATGTGATACTATATAGTACACATATATATTTTAGAGTAATGATGGACATTTAGCCATTCAAAACTCATTTACAAGACAATTTTTCAAAAACGTGCTTTAAGACTTCTTAAAGCACATTTTGTGTTTTAACTTGTTTTCAAGCTTGGTTTTCTTTGGTAATTGGTTTAATAATTTCATTGTATCTAAATGAAGTCTTGGTAAGCTCATTAGGCCTTACTAAGCAAGTTTATCCCAAGCTTAGAGCACATTTTAGCTCTTATTGACTTTAAAGCACATTTGTGTTTCCTTTTGTTTAAATTTGTTTAGTAAGGTTTCTAAGACTCTTTTTAGTCTTGTTACACCCTATTTAGGTGTTTAAACAACATAACTAGGTTTGGGGTATTTCAATCTACCCCCCTTAAAAGAACTTTGTCCCCAAAGTTCATACTTCCACTTAACATTAAACATTAGAACATGAGAACACATATTAACAACACTTCTATATCACATTAACAACATCTTACATCATACCGGACACGTGGTCCAAACAACAAAACATCACAACATCATTCAGACTCAGCGGTCTGCAACATTAACAACATGACAATACAACATGACAATACAACACAGACAATGTATTCAAATACATGTTATATACATAACCGAAACGGCTCTACCCCCCTTAAATAGGGGTACGCCCCGTACCCTATACATACAAATACTAAGAAGTAAACAACGACGGGTACTTCGCCTTCATCTTATCTTCCAGCTCCCAAGTGGCCTCCTCAACGTCCTGGTTAGACCAGAGAACCTTCACCAGTCTCACAGACTTATGGCGAGTGTCTCGAGTCTTAGTGTCCAGAATCCGTACCGGAGTCTCCACTGATCGCATGGTCGGCTCTAAAGTTAGCCTTTCAGGCTGAAGCACATGAGACGGATGAGACATATACTTCTTCAACTGGGACACATGAAATACATCATGTACCTTGCCCAGCTCGGCGGGTAAATCAAGTCTATAAGCTACCGGGCCGATCCGCTCCGTCACAACATAAGGTCCCACATATTTTGGGCTCAACTTGCCTTTCTGGCCAAAACGAAACACTCCCTTCATGGGGGATACTCTCAAAAATACCTGATCGCCCACGGCGAACTCCAGGTCACGTCGGCGCACATCTGCGTACGACTTTTGTCTATCCTGAGCTGCTTTCATATTAGCCCTGATCTGGCGAACTTCTGCCTGAACTTGCTCAAGATACTCTGGTCCTATAATGACCGTCTCACTCGACTCATCCCAGCATAATGGCGTGCGGCATGGTCTACCGTACAATGCCTGGAAGGGAGACATCTTGATCGATGCATGATAACTGTTGTTGTAGCTAAATTCGATCAGATGTAACTTATCAATCCAGCTGGTCTGAAAGTCAAGTGCACATGCACGTAGCATATCCTCAAGTGTCTGTATGGTGCGCTCACTCTGACCATCGGTCTGTGGGTGAAACGCCGTGCTCAATTTCAGTTCAGTACCAAGTGCCTCTCGTGTAGACTTCCAATATCTGGATAGGAATCTGGTATCTCTGTCAGATACTATCGTCTTTGGTACACCATGATGTCTAACAATCTCTTTATCGAATAATTCTGCCAATCTTGCCACTTTCCAGGTGTCCTTCATCGGAATGAATCGAGACACCTTGGTCAGTCGGTCAACTACCACCCAAATCATATTCAGACCTCCCCTTGTAGGCGGAAGCCCTACTACGAAGTCCATAGATATGTCATGGAACTTCCACTCCGGCACTGGCATTGGCTGCACCATACCACCAGGCCGTCGGTGCTCAAACTTGACCTTCTGACAAGTGAGACACCTCAACACATAGTCATTTACATCCTTTTTCATTCCAGCCCACCAGAAGTATCTTTTCATACCTTTATACATCTTTGAAGCTCCGGGGTGAATCGAAGTAGTAGAACAATGGGATTCACTCAATATGCGCTCCTTCAGCTCAGCGCTACTCCTGGGTATACACAATCTGCCATTGAGCCTAATCAGGTCATCATCGTGGAGTCTGAAGTCGTACTTCTGCCCCTCGAATGTGCCATCAATAAGCTTCTGTCTAATCTCCATCATGTACTGATCCGTCATTGAGCACTCCGCACCTCTTCAACCAAGCCAGTATGAGAGACTAGCGAATGGAGAGAGTGTGCTCGGCGACTCAATGCGTCAGCTACCACATTTGCCTTACCCTCCTTGTACTGTAAATTGATGTCGTAATCATTCAGGAATTCAACCCACCTTCTTTGCCTCATGTTCAACTCCTTCTGAGTGAACAAGTATTTTAAACTCTTGTGGTCAGAATAAATCGTCACACTTACCCCATACAAATGATGTCGCCATATCTTCAGTGCGAAGACAATGGCCCCCAACTCTAAGTCGTGGGTAGGGTAGTTCTCCTCATGCTTCTTCAGCTGTCGGGAGGCGTAAGCCACGACCTTCCCGTGTTGCATCAACACACAACCCATACCCCTGCCTGATGCGTCGCAATAGACCTCGAAACCATCTGGACCGTCTGGTAATGTCAGAACCGGTGCAGATGTCAGAGCATCCTTGAGACTCGCGAAAGCCCTCTCACAGTCGACTGTCCACTCGAATGGTGCATCCTTCTTCATCAAGGAAGTCATCGGCTTCGAGACACTGGAGAAGTCCTTCACAAATCTCCTATAGTAACCTGCCAGACCGAGGAAGCTCCTGATGTCGGTAACTGTCTTCGGCCTAGGCCAGGTGCGCACTGCATCTATCTTTGCCGGATCAACAGCGATCCCGGCCTCAGATATCACATGTCCAAGGAATGATACTTGGTTCAACCAAAATTCACACTTAGAAAATTTAGCATACAACTGATTTCTCCTCAAAGTTTGTAACACATCTCTCAGGTGGCTTTCGTGCTCACCTTTCGATTTAGAATACACAAGAATGTCATCGATGAAGACTACCACTGATTTGTCCAACTGATCTTGGAACAAACGGTTCATTAAGTCCATGAACTTTGCTGGTGCATTTGATAAGCCAAACGGCATAACGGTGAACTCATAGTGCCCATACCTAGTTCTGAAAGCTGTCTTTTCGATGTCACTGTCACGGATGGCAATCTGGTGATATCCGGAACGTAGGTCTATCTTGGAGAATACTGATGCTCCCCTAAGCTGATCAAATAGATCGTCGATGCGTGGTAAGGGGTAACGGTTCTTCACCGTCACAGCATTCAGCTCCCGATAATCAATACATAGGCGGAGGCTACCGTCCTTCTTCTTCACGAAGAGGACCGGCGCTCCCCATGGTGACACACTAGGGCGGATAAAGCCCTTGTCGAGTAGGTCTCTCAGCTGCTCTTTGAGCTCTGTCATTTCTGCTGGAGCCATACGGTAAGGTGCTTTCGCAATGGGTCCGGTGCCCGGAACTAAATCAATCTCGAACTCAACCTCTCGTGCTGGCGGCATGCCCGGCAGTTCCTTAGGAAATACATCAGGAAACTCCGACACTACCGGCACATCTGGGCTAAACTCAGGGTCTCTCTCTATGTCCTGGACATAGCAGAGGTATACATCACTCCCTCGTCGTAACTCACGATACATAGCCATGGCGGTGATGATCTGAGTCGAAGGCTCCCTGGGCCTCTGGCGGTAAGATATGGTAACCCCAGATGGACTCCGAAGAAGCAGTCGATGCTCGGCACACAGGATTCTGCCCTTGTGCCGCTCCAACCAGTTCATCCCGACAATCACATCAAAGCCTAGTCCGTCGAACTCTATCAAGTCGATCGGAAACTCTTCACTCCTGATTCGAACAATAGCACCTCGGTAGTAGCGGGTACATCGGATCCGCTCCTTCGACGGGAGAGTAACCACGAAGTCTGGCATCTCTTCACCATCTAACCCCAGCCTCTTCGCAAATGATAGCGAAATGAATGTATGTGAGGCTCCAGAGTCGAACAAGATCGATGCATCCACGCCATTCACTGGAAAGGTACCGGTGAGGATTGTGCCGCTCTTGCCGGCTTCTGCCTTATTGCAGACACTCAGTATACCTCCCGTTCCGAGTGCACAGCCTAATTCATTGGCAAACTAATAAGTATTGGGTAACAACACGGTTTATATGCTTCAAACAACTCCACTTTATTCATTAACACACTCCTTTTTACAACATTATTGGCTTATACTGTCGCCATGATTCACACTTACAACATCCTTAATACATACTGGTTTGTCACATAATTATACAAGGTTTAAAACTGTCTGAAAGTCAATTCAAACGTCCGGGTTTCATGTGTGTGGCATTGATCACTGCCGACGGTGCGGTATTCAGTTTGATCTTTCTGATGCCATGGTATAGCATCCTTGATTGCCCACCCATGATTAATACATCTCCCGATTTTAGCAATAGCTTCTTTGCGAGGTCAGCACGCTTCTGCTCGCCATACACAAATACTGCGGTATCACCAATGGACCAAGACACCACGGGTACTCCCTTACTTAGAGACTCGGGTGACTCGTCCTTGTCTTGGTGCATACCCAACCGTCCACCTTTCTGGTAGAAGTTTACAATGCATAAATCTGCTTTTACACTTGGAATTGATTCCGTTTCAACTTGCTGAGCAATTCCCACGGCGTGGTTAACGACCGCGTGGAACTCCTCTGGTATACTTGATACTGTTGCTCCATCTTCAGCTCGAACTTCTTGATATGACTTGGTGTAAGGGTTCCAGTCCTTACCCATGCACATCATCTTCAATTGCATCCTTGCTCCGTTCGGGTATTCGGGTGTGTAAAACCCTCCTGGTTTTGCTCCAAGTTCGTCGCATCGTCTGATGATGTGGATTTGTGCTTCCGGTGTCAGGTATCCATTTAGAAGTATCATACCTGGCTGGATGACCTGACATTGCTCCAATGGAAAGTCGGTGATGTTGATGGTGGTTTCTTCAGGGTTCGGTGTGGGTGGGATTGGATAACATATATTGAAGGTTCCTTAAAGTTTAGAGTACTCTAGTTAGGTAAATCTCACACTATACTTTATTATTTACTCACATGGTCGTTCATTTAAACTCACTCACACACATGCATGAAATGCGGTATGCAGACACTTATTACATTCAACAACTTAGGCGGTACCTGGTCTAGAAGAGGGCCCTGGCGCCTCAGACCGGTCCACCACATTCAGGGTGGCCTTGTTGGACCCCGACCCCTTCCCCTTCTGGGACTCCGTGTACCTCTGATCTGGGGGTGGCTGGTTCGCCGTCTTCTGGCCATCGGTGGTCGCAGTGGCCTTACCCTTCAATTGCCCCTTGGGCCTGAAGTTCCTACCGTTCGGGTTCGACCAGCACTCATGGTCGCGGTGACCCATCTTCTTACAGTACCGGCACTGAACATCATTACCCTTGCAGTCCTTGCCGGGGTGGTCGCCGTTGCACCACTTGCAGTAATAGTGGCGCTCCGGTCCAGAGCCCGTGCTAGCTGCTATCACAATACACCATTAATACTTGTTTCACAACTTATTAACATATACTCTAACTCATCACACAGGTTTAGACAATTACCCTTTGGTGGGTAAGAACGTAGGGGCTTGGCCGCATACGCATAGGTGAGCTGCAGAGGCTCATCAGCAGTGGTGGTCTGGGCCTGGCCCTTGCCACCCTGTTGCTGTCCTTTCTGGGACTGGGGGTATGATTTCTTCTTCTTCCCCCCCACTGCCCTTGCGTGCCTTGGCCCTCGTTCTGAGCCTTGCGCTTGAGCGCACTCTCCTCGTCCCTCAGACGGACGGTGATCTCCACAATAGCAGCGGCATGATAGCACTCCTATATTTAGGGTGTCAGTTATGCCCCGCTAGACAAATTCACATCACATTATCACATTGTACACACTTATTCACATTACACTGTAATCCCTTTACCTGCAAGGTGGTATATCCAGTAGGCCCCATGCCGTAGCGTAGGCGATAGTTCAGTCCGTTGTAGAAACGGTTCACAAGGATCCGGTCTGAGTAACCCAGATCCGTAGCAGGTAGCAGGTGGATAGTCCGATGAAGGCTGAGTAGTACTCATCTACCGTCATCTTATCCCCTTGCCTCAGGTTGTCCAACTCCAGGCGCTTGGCCTCTTGCACATGTATAGGGTAGTATTTGGCTCGCAGAAGAGCCGTGTACTCCCTCCACTGGAATGTCGGATCAACAACTCTACCCTCGCGCACAAGCTTCCACCAGTTTTGTGCCGCGCCTTTCAGGTAGTAAGCAGCAAGTCGTACCTTGATCTGCTCAGGTGGTGCTAGGGTTTCGAAGGCGGTCTCCATCTCGGAGATGTATGCCTCGAGCTTACGGGGATCGGTCTCCCCACTGAATGAAGGCGGCCTCAGATCAGCCAACGCCTTGACCCAATTGGTCTCTCGTGGCGGTGGTGGTGGTGGCTGAACTCCAGGCTGTCGCCCTTGCTGTATAGCAGCAACTAGGTCGGGTACCAGCTGAGCTACGGCGGCTGCAACTGCCTCAGCCATGGTCTGTGCCGTAGTATCCTCACCCTGGTCCCATACCTCCCATACCGCGCCCGCGGCCTCTTCCTCGTGGTCTACCTGCCATCTGAATTTGTACGAACATCTCATTAGCATTATGCTTGCACACTTATCGGTCTAACGACTGTAACGCTTCCCGATAATAAGGTATCTCCACACTTAGTTAGTGGTTAACCTTTCCAAATCTGTTCACTTAGGTTAGTAGTTGTTTCCTAACTCGGTATATCCCTAAGCTCGGTATTCTAGTCATCAGAGCGATACTTCGCTCTGATACCACTTTTTGTAACACCCCTACTACGCACATAACTATACTTGGAATCGCAGCGGAAATAAACAACTAAACAATAACTAAACGATTGGTGCTACAACGCCGTCAACCACCCACGTGGCTAACAAGGCTGAATAAATACAATTGTACCGGTCTGATGATCAGACTCCCGAGCATAGAACTAACAACCATATATATAACAATATAATACGAGTATTTACATAAATCCTTCACTGTTTGATTCACTGTAAACCGTCACCAACAAGTATATAACACGCCACGGGTGCACAAGCGCAACCCGGGCTAACATCCAAAATACTTCAAAAGTAAACTACTCTCTTGGACCTAGAGCCACTCTGCCTCTTCGATCCTCATCCTGCAATAAAAATATGGAGCCCCCGAGGGGGTCAGCACCTTTGCTGGTATGGCTAACGCGCAGCCCATCGACTACCGGGATACGCGCAACCAATTGTCAGGATGACATGATATTTATTTTAAACACACAACACATACATATATAACATAACAAGGGTATTGTACACATCATAACACACATCACAAACATACAAATCCTTTTAGGAAGAGAACCAACACAGTTAGTCCCCATTGAGAGCTTCGAGAATGTTGCCACGCTCATACTTAGCTCGTTACATAACTCGTTACCGTCCGGTTAGATTGAACGGTTAACTTAACACAAGGTGCCCCGGATATAGTGATCCAAGCACACCGAAACAAAACATATAGTATGCCCCTGTGGCCCGACGTGAGTCAGTAAAATAGCCTTGGTTAAGCTAAAGGGAAGGTTAGAAACCAAATTGGAAACTTAACCATAACATACAGAGAGAATCGAACCGGTTATGACATCGACTCCCATACTCACACGCGTGGCCGGAACAGACCGGACTCCTCACTTCCCCCGTTAGCCCATGTTAGTAGTTCAACATTGAGCACAACAACAATTCACAATAATAGGTCAAGTCTTGTTAGACACTCACATGGGAAGAGAGAGTCATAATTAACAACATAATAATATTTAACAACTGTAAACTCTTTACATGGTTAATCTTACAAAGTCATAAACACACAGAAAAAAAACACACACAAGCCGGTGTAAACCGGTAGGCAACAGACTGCAAGAAAACCATACCTTGGTCCTTGCCTCGACGGATTTCCACCTTGAGAGAATCCTAAACACATTAGTAATGTCGGTTAATTATTTATTTAACTTCAAACTTACTAAGTATTTAACATGATTGTATGACATGTTTTAATGCCTATCTTACCCTAGGTTACCTTCATTATACACCCTAGGGTTAACTACATAAGTCACATTCATTTCTGTTTTTTTTTTTTACAAGTTTTGGTCCGACCGACCCACCGTCCGACCCACAACTGGGTCGGACCCTCCCAGTGGTCTTCGGGTCTGAAAAACTTTACCTTGACCGACCCATGTCCGACCCACCATTCTGGGTCGGTCCATGTGCGAACATTTTCCCAACATTTTACAGAGGCTCGACCGACCCATGTCCGACCCACCCTTTTGGGTCGGACCGTCACCGAACATTTTCCTAACATTTTACAGAGGCTCGACCGACCCACAAACTGGGTCGGCCCCTGGGTCGGTCGCCTACTAAACTTACCTAAACTTGCCAATTCTTCACCAAACTTCTCCTAAGGCCTCTTAATGCTTCCTAGCAACATTTGGTAACCTTACATCCACATACAACATCCATGAAACTCATTTTCTAATTCCTTAAAACATTTACTTATTTCCTTGTAAAAATTCCTTAACACTTATGTTATTTTATACTAGGTTCCTAGATGGTGTTTCATACCTAAGGCAACTACTACCAAAATGCTTTCTCCTTAACTTAACATCATCTCCCAAGCATCATTCTCACAACTATCTCCTTATATCATTACTTCAAATCCTTTCTCAAGTTCCTACATTCTCCTTAGTTTACCAAAGTTTGCCTAAGTCTTTACCTAAGTCCAAAATGGCTTTGGTACATACTAAAATCTCAAGACCATGCCTAAGTCCCTATTACACTCTAGAGTACTTCCTAGTTCATCATCATTCCTTTAAAACATCTTGAACTCCTTATTCATTTCCTACACTTTCTAACTCACCAAACTTATGTAACCACTTAGAACTTCTTACTTCCTACCTAGATTTTGACATGGGTTCCCCTAGAACATTACCATGCCTAAACACTTTACCTTCTCCTTTAACACACAAGAACATCCAAAATCACCAAGAACACTCTCATACACAATTTCACCAAATTTACACTACATCACAATATAGTGCATAACTTAAATTGCATGGCACTTAGGCCCTTAAAATGCATGGCTCTTAGGCCCTTAAAGTGCTTAAATCATAAACACTGAATTTCCACAATATATATGCCTTTAACCTGCAAATACACTCAACATACACATATGCCCTTTACTAGTCTCTTAAGAACACTTCACTAGGTCATTCCCCATTGGCTCTTTAGATAGTTTTAATAAGCATTATAAGCTCATTTCTCCTAAGGCATTAAAATAGCATTAGGTTAGTAGATTTACCTCTTTTGTAAAATCACTCTTTCTTGTTTCCTTTAGAAACCAATAGAGTACTTGATTCCTTGACAAGTTCTAACAATATACAAACTTTATAATGAGTATTTAAGCTATAGGCTTCATCTCATTGTAAACCCTAATTGACATTGTTTCAAAAACATTAATGTAGTTGTTTTACCTTGTTCTTTGAAGAGAGTTTGGATATACAACAAGAGAGGACTCCACCTAGTCCATGAAGAGTTGAAATGAAGCTAGAACAAAGTCACACAATGAGCTATATCAATGTGTATTTTCGGACATGACAAAAACAAGGAGGAAACTTGATTTTTGTTTGAGATTCCTTACCTAGAAGCAAAGGAGAGTAATAATATGTAGAAATCCAAGCTCAAGCTCCTTCAATGGTGGAACACCTTGGCACCGAAATGGAGCTCTTGGAGTTTTGAGAAGATAGGAATGAAGAGCTTGATGAGAGGAAGAGATTGGTGGTATTTGTTTTTGATTTGGACAAGTGAGCTAGGTTTAACAAGTGGTCAAAGTTGGAACTTCCATGGTGATAGTGGTATTACCGAGAGAGAACAAGGAAGAAGGGAGAAGATGAGTGTGTTTGCAAACCGTGGGAATGAAGGAAAGAAATGAGAATGAAGATAGAAGTTGCTTTTAGAAGATATTTATGTATAAAAGTAAAAAGTAGTTTTACTTAGTTTGCTTTATTACTCATTACCTTAACTAGAGAGTGGTGAGTCACCACACTTAAAAAACCGGCCCCCTTTATTAGTATGAGGGTGTTTTAGTCTTTGTTTGTCAATTTAATTACTTAATACAACATATGTTACAAATTAACTTATAAAAAGTACTATTCACCTATACAAGGCACATAGAAGTGAAATTTTTGATTTCCCACTAATATAGCCACCCAAATGTGATACTATATAGTACACATATATTTAAGAGTAATGATGGACATTTAGCCATTCAAAACTCATTTACAAGACAATTTTTCAAAAACGTGCTTTAAGACTTCTTAAAGCACATTTTGTGTTTTAACTTGTTTTCAAGCTTGGTTTTCTTTGGTAATTGGTTTAATAAGTTCATTAGTATATAAATGAAGTCTTGGTAAGCTCATTAGGCCTTACTCAAGTTTATCCCAAGCTTAGAGCACATTTTAGCTCTTATTGACTTTAAAGCACATTTGTGTTTCCTTTTGTTTAAATTTGTTTAGTAAGGTTTCTAAGACTCTTTTTAGTCTTGTTACACCCTATTTAGGTGTTTAAACAACATAACTAGGTTTGGGGTATTGTCAAAAATCATTGGGATTGTTTATGGTGGCTTAGGTATAATTCAAAACATTACTGAGAGGGAGTTAGGTTGGTGAATTCATTTGAGGAACTAGGAATCAATTAATTACTGACAAAGGAAAGAATGAGGAAGAGTTGATATAGTTTTTCGGTTTCAGATTTTTAGTAGTTGCTGCTCTGTATGGGTGAGTACAGAAGTTGGAGGGTGTTTTGTTGGGCTAATCTTGAGTCTGAAACAATTGGTTACACCTATCGCTAGTTGGGTAGACACCATGGGAAAGAAATAAACCTCATTTGAACTAACTAGGAACAAGAACCAAGGAAGATGTGTGGTGGTTGTTCAGATTTTTGTTACATTTGCTTCTGTGTGGCTGTTACAGTGGGGATTAAGATCCGATATGGTTTTTAATTCTATAAGGTATGGGAAGGCAGCATGATATAAAGGTAAGTGGTGAACTTGGGATATTGAGAGTATAGGATTCGATTAGGAAATGGGATCAAGAATATATGCAACCCCGGTAACCATAACAAGTGCTATAAAACCTTAGTTATATTCTATTATAAGTCTTGAGGCTAATCAAGTATTTACCAACAAGGTATAAGTATGTGGTTATATCGTGATCAATGAGAGTGACATAAAAAGGAGTACAAGCGTATCATATGTGTACGTTATTGTTCGTACACACATATAGTCATCAAGCTGTATGTTATGAAGTTAAACGACACATGAAATAGCATAGTATAGGACATTATGAAGTAAGTATAACACTAAACAATATTATGTGGTCCAAACCATAGTTATTAAAACTGTCATGCTGAGCGCATGAGTATATATATAAATACATGTTAAGAATGAAGACATAACTATAGTATACAATGACATGAAAATACTATAGTTATTATACGATCTTGGCTTGATCAACAGACCTCGAATTAACAATAACAAGTGTATAACGTAAGATTCCATACTCCATTGTAAACCGAGTATTAACTCACTCTACGAGTAAGGAGCTTAAATTTAACGACACCGAAACTCATAACCTTGTACTAAAACCGGGGTTACTGAAGTTATTCGGAATACCGAATCATATTGTCATGTGGATTGACACTTAGCGTCCTTCGTATTGTTAGATCACTATTTAGACGTGCGCGCTCGATAGCCCTAGCGTCTACACTGCGCTACCCCTGGACATGGTGTACGGTATGTAAAGGGTTTGATCCGAGTTGTCCTGAGGAATTCCTCGGGCTCGGATTTGTTTGATAATAACTTGTGTGAATGTATGTATGTGATTTATGTGTGTGATGAGTAGCTATGTTTACTGCATTATTTATTTATGCACGAACTCCTACGGGACTAATACTACGTCGACTATAGATCGACTTATACAAAACTACCTATGCGAAATGTGTGATTGTGACCACCGTTGCCTGACCTAATACGCTAAGTATTACATGTATGTAGTTAAAACCTAAGTAAAACACTTAGGAATGGGACACGACATGGTGGTCTCTAGAGCTTTGACTCGAACGTGAACACTACCTCGAATAATTCTAGGCATGCGTAAGTCCCATAGGGCAGCCAACAAATAAAGTGATGTTCTCCACAACTAAAACTATAACTGACTAACTAACTAACGAAGCTAACAGTGGAGTGTGAATGTATGTGATGATGTACCTTAATCCAGACAGTCACTGGCTGCTGGTCGCGCGTAGAGATCTCTTGGGTTATCCCGTATCGGGTCTACCCTAGTTAATCCTGAACGAGCCTACATAGATCGTCAGGCGGAGTGTTGCTACCGTTGGCACCAGGCCCTTGGTCACCTAAATGGACGCCTTTACAAAGGCAAAGTGAATAAGTCCCAGAGTCTTCGGATGATAGGGCAGTGAGCACCTTTGTGTGTACGTGGACTACTGTCCAAGTGAGTATATTTCGGGTTGTCCTATGACGCCCGACTGTGCTAACCAAAACAACGATATGTGAAGGCCCGGAGGGCCGAGTGATGTACTACGTGATGATGTTAACATACGATGAATGAATTCTCAATGCTATTGTATTGTTGATGTATGACAGTAATGTGTATATTCAATATGACTGTTTGGATTAATGAATGATTACATAATCATGCATGTTGTTACAGTTTTATTATATCTGTAAAATGGTAAAGCATGAAATCAATCTAATATCAAGACGGTAAAAACGACAAGTGACCAATAGGGTCCAGATCCGGCATACTCAGCGTCTATCGCTGAGACTACACTTATTGTGCAGGTTGCTGATCAACGTTGAAGCCGAAGTGCGGGTACCGGGTAGTCATGGTTAATTTAATTCTGTACACAAAATTTATTTGTATAACACTGTCAGTTATGAATGTAGAACGGCATGGTTGTATTTATTTAGGACTTGGGTAGGTGCTCACTTGTCGATAAGTTACTCTTGGTTAGAATGATGTATAGGATGTGGACTTAGTACGATGTATAAGATATCTCGTTGTCACAGCGGTTAGTAGCGTTGTTGTCTTAGTATTGGATTTAGTTTCTGCTTCGTTACTCGCATGGGCGAGTAACGGCATGTGACACCCGAGTGAGTTTTAAAGTAGTTGATTATCATTCCGCTGTAAGACGTCTTATTTTTCTGTTAACGTGAGTGACTATTTCCTATTTGTTACGAGGGGTTTACATATAAACTCCAGTCATAAGATGTTCGCGTAAAAATAGCACGCAACAGTGTTGAGCAATACAGTGAACAACATCATATACAATCACAGATATCGCTCTTAAACATTAAACACATAACGTCTGGACCTTAGGAAAATCCTTAGACATTCAGACCACACAATTAATATACCGTTCACCAGGATAACAGCTAGCTTGACAATTCACGCTTTAACAGTCATTCCCCGTACGCTATTATATTTACAAGCAATACCGGGTAATATTAATATAACCACTCACAACTAAATATTACCGTACTGTCACTGTAGAGTTTATACTCGTTGTATACTAACTCTGTATATTCTTTTATTTCCCCCTGTTATTTAACAGTGGTTCTATGTAGTCCATCAGTTCATTATTTTATGTAGTATTCACATGTGATAATGAATTTTCATTGTACTGTATATCTTTATTTCATAAATCATATATCCAAAATTATTTTCACTTAGTCCATGTATCAATATCCTTTGGTTATTTTATTATAACCTCAATTATTTTATAAACTTTATATTATACTCTATAATGTATCATAATACCTAGTCTTAATTCCTTTCTTTATTAAATTACAAAACCACCCTTATTAATTTCTGTAATTATAATTTGGACACCACATAACTTTAATAAATTACCAATAACCTTATAAATTCACAGTAATTACATAATATACACATTAACTTTTGTAATATTATTTTCATTAACCCACAATTACCTTTTTAATTTCCGATATCCATATAACTTTTCGGTAATTAACATAAGTGATATTCTAATTTTTCTAGTTACCCGATTATTAATTAACCACATTACCTTTTTAATTTACCAAATATCCATACTAACTTTCGGTAATTACAAAGTGAGTATTCTAATTTTTATAAGTTACCAAATAACCACATATACTTTCGGTCTTAATATATATATCTTTCCTTTATTTACAATTTAACCCAAAACTTTATATAAGTTACATATTAACTTATAAACTATAGTTTTAATATTCAATTTTTATAGATAATCCGAAATGGCCCATATACTCTTATAAATTACATTTCCACCCCTTGTCCAATTCGGTTTTACATATACATTTCTATAAATTACATATTCACCACCATAACTTTTTATAAACTTAATATTTTATGTCATAAATCATTTTAATCCAAAGGTTTTGGTCAACACTTTGACCAAGACTTAATTTCATAATTAATACTTTAATATATACCATAAAATCATATGTAATTCGGTTTTATCCCAAACTTCCCTTAAATTACAAAATAGTCCCAAAACTTTATAAATTTTTATTTTACACTTAAACACTTATTTAAATTCACCAAAATTCATAATATTAATTCCCACCTTATATTATATCATAATTATGCCAAACTAACCTTTTAGCTCTTGGCTTTTATATTTTGTTCACCAAACTTTTCAAAATTTACATTTTAGCCACATAACTTTATAAACTAGCCATTTAAATACTTGTAGTTATTTTTAATGATCCCAAAATTTATAATATAAGTTAATATACTTATATGTTTCGAAAATCACCAAATAATCCCTTTATTTTCGGCTTTCACAAATCTTTACCATATAGTTTTAAAACTTGATTTATACCTTATAATAAATTCTTATAAATGTATATAAGCCATATAACACTTCTAAAAATTATGCTAATGACTTAGGATGATTATAAACTCAAAATAGAACAAATAACTCTTAGAAAATTCGGTTTAATAATATGTGTATCATATTTAATTTTTGTGACACAATTTTATACCTAAAGGTAATAATCTTACCTTATATGTTATAAATTATTTTCTTGACATAATAACCCAATATTTTCGGCCATAATTTATTTAGAGGTTATACATAATTTTTATACCAAAGTTTGAAGCTTAAATTAAGCTTAAACTTAATAAACCTTAATTATAGAAACTTACTCCTTAAGTCAAGACAATTCTTGTACTTGATTTCTCCTTGAATTCCAAGCTCTTCTAATGCTATTTTGATGAAGAGAATTCGGCCTCCATATACATATTTAGGAGATCCATTTGTTAGACTTCTAACAAGGATTTATAAATAAGATTTGGAGTAGTTTTACAAGAGTTTACCTTAGGTATTTAACAAGGTATTTTTGGTACACCTTGGGATGATTGTAGATCCAAGTTTCCTTCATGAAAAAATGAAGAGAATATATATTTAGAAGCCTTAAATTTTTGGAAATGATTTAAGTATTTTTGCTAGGTTTTTCAACATGAAAATATACCTTAACTTGATCTTGTTGTTCCTTATGTTGTTTTGAATCTAGGAACCTCCTTGGAGCACTAAAGCTTGGCGATTTTAGCAAGGTTGCTAGGATGATTTCTTGCTTCAAGACTTAGTAGATTTAACTAGGAATTTACATAGAAATGGTGTTAGAACTTAGATCACCATTAATGGAGCTTTGAAGCTCTAAGGAATGAGCTATCAAATGAAGAAAGAAAAGAGAGTAGGAGGGAGCTTACCAATTCGGTGAGTGAAGGGGCAATGAGAATGAAGCCTACGTAAGAAGATAAGTGAAGGAAAATTGAAAGGATTTCTCTTTTGCTAAATTAATGTCAAATTTGACTAGTCTTTGTATTAGTTTTCATTGATTATTGGCTCAATAAATTTCCACATTTGAGGCTAGCTTTCGGCTGGATGTCGAGGCTTAATGGAGGCTTTGATTAATGATTGAAACTAGAATACAAGGATAAGGTAGGCTAGGTATTTCTTTAGTACTTTAAATGTTGATTTTGTCCTTGTTTTTCCTCTTGATTGCTCACGGTAATATGGCTGTTTGGAGGCTGATTTCTTTGTCTATTTGAGACATAAGAATATGTCCAGGTTGCTAGATGTCTTAGTTGAATTTTTATAAGGCAAATTAGACATCCTTTTCTTCTATAAATTGGCCACCATGTGCTATACAAGGACTTTGATTTTTTGTTGTTTTATACCTAGATATATGCATTGTTAGGTGGTTGTCTTCCTTGACTAATTTGACAGCAATAAGGCTCTCCTTTTACCACTCAAAATCGGCTGCCATATATGCTAGTAACATGGGTTGTTTTGTTGGTATACTAGCACATGTATAAGTAGATCCTAGTTTTATTCTTTTGTATATTTAATTTCCATGGCTTTTTCCCTAACTTATTCTTGTTGTTTTGTTGCAGGAAATCGGTGGTGAGGAGCTCCATTGACTGGATATATTTGACACATTATCATAGGGAACATGCTAGATGAGTCACCATTCCATAAGACATAATTTTTTGCTAAAATCATGTCAAATGAGACCTTAAATGGCGCCCAACATGGATTAATTGGGATTGATTTTTGATTTAATTCCTGTTACATTATATTGTACTAAGACCATATTATAACATGTTATAAGTTCCAGCATTTATTTCGTACATTTATATCATGGTAAAAGATGAAAGTTCAAAGGTAAAAATGCTGATTTTAGGTACCTTTTTTACTCAAATATCGGCCCTACTTGTGCTATGAGTTTAGCACTGGCATTAATTGATTTAGATCTTCAATGTATCCCCTTTTAATATTATCAAATCGTGGCTCCTCAAAAGCTTCAAGGTAATTGCGTAGAACGCATTTTTGTGACACCCGAAGGTGCGTTTTTGTGCTTTAAGGATTTTCTAGAAAATAATTAGTCGTTATGAGTTCCAAGTGTTTATTGACATTTTTTATAGTCAATAATAATATGTTAATGTGTTACATTGAGTTATATGGGGTTATATCAACTCGTAACTCAATTTCCTGGCTACCGGGACATTGCCGGGGCAAAAAGGAGCGTTAAGAATTTCCCCCGAGCACTTTGTTTATTTTTGAAGAAGTAGCTCATGGTTTCTCTTTAGATTAATGAATATTGGTGATAGGAACTCTAAGAATGATTTATATTCGAGTTTGTGCCACTTCGGTACCTCTCCTGGGCATTCCCGGGGTTTGTGGGGCCCGCAACGGGAACCTCCGAGCACTTTTGTTTAACTGAGAGTTTAGCTTGATAACTTCATCTTAAATGTTTCATTAAAGTGTTATGGTGCATTTAGAATGAAGTGTAATGCTTTACTTTATTTTATAAAGTATTTTCAGGACTTTCAGGCCTTAAGGGCCCTTAAGGGAACTCCCGGGCATATTGTATTTTTACTCAGTTCTAACTGAGGACTTGTGTTTTTAAGCGTCATAAAATGATCCTGGATTAACTTCATATGAGTTTTATAGCTTATATAACTTGGTTAGCTTAAGGTCGGGCTTTAACGCTCGTTTTTGACCTTAAGGAGTTTAGGTGCGTTTTAACGCCTAACTGTTTATATACTTTCTCAGGGTTTAATAATCCCCCAAATAATATTATTCCCTTTATTTAATGATTTAAAGGTTAGGGGTATTTCATTACCAAATTCTCAAACTCGATCTCAATTCTTAATTCTCAACTCAAGTTCTCAATTCAAATTCTCAAATACTCAAAGGTATTATTTAAGTCATTTCCCATGACCTCCGGGCAGGGTCATACACAAGACTCACCACCGACTTACAATCAATGGAACCATACAATTAGCTCCTCAAATTCTTAAATGTCCGGTTCTCACCTAACTACTCAAATTCCCAAAACTCTTCTCTCGAGTTATTTCATAATCTCATGGATTGGCCTAGAAGTATCTCTCTCGACATCATCTATTAGCTTAGGGAATTTCCAATGTCTTGTATTCTTAGATTTAAGGGTTTCCCCAATATTGAAATACCCCAAACCTAAGTATGCTAAGTAAACATCAAATCATAATGTAGTAAGGCTAAAATATCCTTAGAAAGATTGGTAGACAATTTAAACCAAGGAAAACACAAGAAAGTGCCTAAGGGCAATCAGGGCAAAAACATGCTCTAAGCTTGGAGTGACTTGATTAGCACCCAAATACCATTATAAGACTTTAGTAATATGATAATGGACATTTTAAATCAATTAGCAAAGAAAACCAAGCTTGAAAACAAGTTAAAACACAAAATGTGCTTTAAGAAGTCTTAAAGCACATTTTTGAGAAATTGTCTTAGAATTGAGTTTTGAGTGGCTAAATGTCCATCATTACTCTTTAATCAACATGTGTACTAATTAGTATCACATTAGGAAGCCTAAATCAATGGGAAATCAAAAATTTCAGAAATATGTGCACTAATTAGTGAATAGTGCCAAATAGTGACTAGTTTAAGTTTTAATCAATATAAGCTAATTAGTTGGTCAACAAAGACCATGACTAGCCTTATTTAAGATGGGGGCCGGTTTTCTAAGGGATGAGTCACCCAAGACATCATCAAATAAGAAAGGATAAAGAAGAGTAAAGTAAAAGGAGTTACTATTTGCTTTTATAAAGCAAATATCTTATATTAGCCTACCTTTCTTCTTCTCTCTCTTCATTCCTCCTCTTCACACAGTGTTTTCTTCTTCACCTCCTCTCTCTCCATTCACGTAAGAGAAGCCTCCATTGTTGCTTCACCTTGCTTTGTCCATAACTTGCTCATTTTAGCTCCAAATCAAAAACTAAACACATATTATTCTTAGTTAGCTCAAGCTCTATATTTCTATCTTTTTCAAATCTTTCAAAGCTCCATTTTGGTGCCAAGAGAAAACTCCATTGATGGAGGAAAATCAAGTTTGAAGAGCTCATTAGCTTCTCCATTCTCTTAAGGTAAAGAAAATGTAAGAAAAACCAAGTTTCCATCACTTCCTTACATGGCCGAAAATTACTACTCATGGGGCCTTGTTTTATGCCTTATTCTAGCTTGTTTTATTCACCAAGGACTAGTGGAGGTCCTCTCTCATTTAATGCTCAAGTCTACTTTGAGACTTCAAAGGTAATCATCCACTTTATGCCTTAGAACACATTTCTAACCTAGGTTTTCATTCCTTGAGGTTAGTGTATTGTTTAGTACTCATGTGAGTCATTAACTATTGGTTAGAACATTGGCAAAGGAAGTTAAGTGGTGGCCGATATTCATTCAAGAAGAAGGTCTAAGGAGGAAGATAAGATAAGCTTGAGAAAACAAGGTAAATTACTTACCTAGTGGTGGTTTAAGGTTTAAGGAATGAGTTTTAGATGGGTACCAATGTAGCATAGGGCTTACATTAGGTAATGGGTTATGTAACCTAAGAAAAAGAACTTAAATAAGCTTATGAACTTGTGACTAATAAGCCAATGGGAATGAGTTAGTAATATAAGTTTAAGATGGATTTTAAGAGTATTGTAACTACTATGAGATTGATGGGTGTATTTGCAGGTTGAAAGCTTTTATATGTGGGAAATTCAGTGTTTAAGTTTAAGTCATTTAAGGGCCTAAGAGCCATGTCATTTAAGAGCCTTGGTGCTATGCAATTTAAGATTATTGCAATATAATGAGTTGTTGCGAATGAGTTGGTTTGGTGATGAGATGTGATGAGAAAGAACTTGATGTGTGTGAGATGGTTGAATGAGGAAAACAATGTGTGTGGGCATGATAAGATACTAGAGAAGCTATGGCGAAATATGAGTAGAAAATAAGTGTTTAGGTGATGGTGGTGAATTAATATGACCTAGGATTTACTAGGAGTCATTATGAGGAATTTGAGTGGAAATGAGTTAACTAAGGAGTTCTTGAGGTTTAGAATGACCTAGAGATGTCTAGGAGGAATTAGAGGATTGGTGAGTGTATTAAACACACCAAAATCATGGTATGAGGAATGTAAGACTTGTGCAAGAATTTGGAGGAAATGATGTATAATGTTTTGAGATGATTTAGGTATAAACTAAGAGTAGGACAATGAGAGTTCGGGAAGTTTGTGTAAGAGGTGGTGATGTAGTGGTGGACTAGTAAGGTTTAGTTTAAATGGTGATGTGTGGACTTGGATGATGAAGTGAAAGTTGTAGGAGAATGTTGTAAGTCGTCAAGAAAATGACTAGAAACGTATAAGAGGGTATGATCAGAGAATGGTGAGCAAGTTGCATAAAAGAAGTGGAAATGTCTAAGGAGGGTGTTGCGTGGTTAAGGTAAATGAAGAACAATGTCAAGGTATTAAGGTAATGGAAAGAAATGTATAAGCAAGCTTAGAGTTTAAGAGTGATGAGTAACAAATGAAAAGAAGAGAAATTGTGCATGGACATGCAAGATGACCTTGAAAGGTTAAGCAAGCAAAGATGGAGTGCAATGATGTTAAGGAGGAGTTATATGGGTAGAAAAGAAACACTTTGGTTAGTTGAAGTTTTACACAAAATGTACATGTTTGAAATATAAGGAATTAATTGACAAGTGTTAGGAATTTCTTGCAAGAATTGAGCTAAAGGTTGGAATGATCTTTGGAGGTGATTTTCATGAGTTTGGAGGACGATTAAAGGTGATGTTAGAACACATTAGAAGGATTAAGGAGAAGTTTGGTGAAGATTTAACAATTTTTGGTCATGTTCTGGTGGCGTCCGACCCAGGGGTCCGACCCAAGTTTGGGTCGGACGGACCTCTGTTAAGCCGCCATAAGAGTTTCTGTAATGGTCCGACCCAGTTGGTGGGTCGGACGGTGGGTCGGATGGAGGGGTTTTAAAAGACGGGAGAGTCTCTGGAATGGTCCGACCCAGTCGGTGGGTCGGACGGTGGGTCGGACGACCCTTAAGACTTAAAAAAAAAAGAGAAACCCTAAGAGAGTTTAGTGGTATTAAGGGTACCCCATTGAGGGGGCAAAGATTACTAGAGGTATAAGGACCTAGGGGATTAAGATAAGTATAAACTTAAAAGTTTAAGGTTAAGTTAATTAAGTTAAGTAAGTTGAATTAAGTTAAGTGATTAACAACCTAAAACTGAATGTATGTTTTAGGACTTGGGAATTTGGACTCCGGGAGAGAGTAAGCAACCGAACGACCAACGGTGAATGGTACAGTTCTTCTTGTGACCTGCTTGCTAACGAGGTGTCCCTCGGCTTGTGTGCTATTTGTTTTTGTGTGCTCACTAAACAAGATAAAGCATGCAACCGGAATATTATGAATATTGTATTGTTGTGTGATGTTTGAAAACTAACACAACATATCGTGAGAACTTACTAACCAATGTTTAGTAAGGAATTGAGTGAGACTAAGGAATGCTCCCTAATATGGGTTGATACAAACCGAAAGAGGTTAACCAACAAACATGGTCTTGAGACTACTACTAACTGGAACTTGAGTGAGGAAACCCGGGACCGATCTCCGGTCATGCATGCTAAGGAAAGGGGGTCGGTATCTATAGCAGATTCGACTTCCGATTAAGGACTAGTCCTCGGACTAGTAGCCTTGGGTCGGTTGGCCGGCTCGGCTACATTGGACATCTAGTCCAAGGTAGGTGGCTTTAAGATGGCGTGGGGGGGATCAAGCCTACATCCCCAATAATTTAAGAATGTTGTTTATTGCTGGTAAGTGTCCTGCTGCTGCCTAGGGTTAACCAAGCCCTACAAAAATAAACAACGAACTAAGGGCTAACCTGTTCCCAATGAGAGAACGGTTGGCATACATAAGGTAAGGTTAAGATAAGTTGCAACCATTCCTCTTTAAAGGATGGTTTGCATTATTAAGGCTAAGATAAGCTACATCCACTCCTTATTAAAGGGTGGTTGTTTCTAAGATTAAGTTAAGATTAAGATTGAGGTGAGATAAGGATGGACTAAGATTAAGAGGAAATATAACTTAAGGAGTAAATAATTAACTCTCTAATTAAGGGAACGCATTTAAGTCGTTCATTGGTGGTGAACTTTGATTGTTCATATTTGGATTGTTGTTTACAGCATTTACTATTATGTTGTGCATCTAATCAACCTCCATGCTATCGACAATTAGTCGTCGTAGCCACGTTAGCTTGGGGGCCATGAGAGGATCGTACCAGCATTCGTGCTGACCCCCTTTGGGGGCTGTTTTTACTACACAGGTGAACATCAGGAGGTGGCCGTCGCGAGAGTAAGAAGGGGTACAAGTGTTAAGGGTTAAGTGTGGCCTACGAGTTGTGCATGTACACTCGTATGGAAATTGAGTTAGTAAGATGTATAGGATGTGAGAGGATTGTAAGAAGAATATGTATTTGGTTAAGGTTGTTGTACTAATGTTCGGTATATTCTGTAGTCAGACCGTGGTAAGGTCCTGGAGTGTAAAGAATTCCGCTGTGACATGTTTATATGTATGAGGTTAAGTTGCGAGACCACATTTGGATTAAGTTGGGGTGTTACAAATATATCGAATACTCTCATGTTCGGGACATTGTTCATATTAGTCGGATTCTCTCATTGTGGGTCTACTGTTGTTCTAAGGGGTTTGGCGGTCCCTTACCATTCTTTACTTCACTCAAAGTTCATGTCTTTGAACCATCGTCAATCCTCCAAGTAGAGGTTTCTTATATACTTCCACTATTATTTGTTTTGTGGATTAATTCAATTCAGTTCTCTAGCCATTATCGGGAGTTTATTAATCTCGTGCACTCTCTCACATTCTAGTGAGTTCATAGGTTTGCATTATCGTTTCTTGGTTTGATTGTTTTTATGCTTTCACGTTTTCGTTAATTCGCAACATGACTCTTTCTATGAGTCACAAACAAGACTCAACAATGAGTCGAACTATAGTGCACATTCAACATCCAAGCACCTCATCCACAATCACACATTTCATGAATTATACAAACTTCAAATTCAAAATACAGTCCAATAGAGAACAATACAGTACAAACACAAGAAGGTGCAATCAATCCGATTCGTGCATTTATCTTGTTTAGGTGATAACACAAAGCATACAAGGACACAAATCAGAGTAACACCGTTAGCCTACAGGGCATGAGAAAATCATACCTTACACCATGGATTACTTTACCACGTCACCTTTCCTTGGTTCACTCTTGATCCACTGATAACATTCAAATGTTTCTATTACATTTAGGTACTACGGTATGTAAAACTAATACTCCCGTAATTTACCCCGTTATCCCGTTATTCCTTAGTTTTACTTTTGTCAATTTATGTTCTTAATTCCCACTCATTTTCAACACTTGTTTAAGCTTCTTAGAACCTTTACAAGTCACCAAACAACTCCTAAACATCATCTAAAACCATTACCAATCAATCCCCTATGTTTAGAACCCTTTAAAACACTCTCGGTGCATTTCTGGGGGTGGTCCGGACTTGGTCCTTACCCTAAGTCCCGGACCAATTCATGATCTAACTCTCGGCTAAAAAAACATGTGGTTCAGGACCTTGTACCTAGGCTAAGTCCCGGACCAAGGGTAGTTCTGCACTCTCGGCCTTATTTTGGGTGTGGTCCGGGACTTTGTCCAAGGACCAAGTCCCAGACCGTGCTAAAACCTGCTACATATGTAATATTTCAACTCCAATTCAACCCTTAATCCACACTCAATCTTTCCCTAATATTTCCACAAGTTTCCTACATGTTCAAACACCTTAAAAACATGCTCTATACCTCTTCAATCATTGGTTTAATCCTTGCTCAAATTCAATAAATTTCCATCCTCACTTTTACATTTTGCACACTTGTGCTTTTCTAACATCCTCTTGGTGGTTTACCTCTTGATCTCACATATTTTGACCATTCCCAATTCATCCTAGACAATTGCATTAACTATACCCAAGTTCAACCTCCATTTCCAAGATTATAAACACTAACTCTTTTTCTTGAAATTCTAAGGTCTTCACAATCCCTTTTGCTACAGATTTTTGTCTCTCTCCAATCCATTCTTCATTTACCATTCCATGGTTATCAATCTACTCAACTCAACTTAACTCAACTCAACTCAATAAACACCTAGGTTATCCCATTCACCAAGTCATCTAAAAATGCTTATTTTCTACTAAAATTTTGCCATAGTTTACCTACAACCAACCATATCCAAATTTATCAATTCTCACCTTTCTCATTCCTAAACTAGCCACACCCATACAAGGGCCCTACCAGCACTCAAATTTCCAATCAAAGTTCAACAATCAAAAATATCCATGCATATTCAAATTATTTGGCTCTAAGGCCCTTAATTCACACAACAATTCACAAATTCTCTCTAACTTCAACCAAACACATTTCCATCCAGTTTTGGTTCATTCTTTTGGTTTTCCCCATTCCCAAAAATTTTAAAACATCAAGATAGTAGTTAAGGTAGATTTTCTTACCTTGAATATTCAAATCCCCTTATAAATTATCCTCTACTCTTCTCCCATCCATTTTCGGTCAAGCGGGAAACGTATTTGCCAATTCTCCAGCCCAAAATTCAAGTGAAGGAAATGAGTTTAAGTATAAACACTAAACTCATTAATTAAAATGCTTAACACTAAGATTGGTCATTACCTTGAAACCCTGGAATTGGTTTCTTGCCATGAATCAAAGGAGAGGCTCTAATCCACCATTGGAGGCTTGAAGAATAGCTCAAATGAAGAAAGATCAAGGAATTACAAAGGGGCAAAATCGGCCAAGAAGGAAGAGGGAGGAAAACTAAATTTTTCTTTGGAACTTTTTACCTTAGATGAATGAGGAGGCTCCAAGCTTCAAGAAGATGTGATTTTCTCTTCAAATGGCCAAAACCCATGGAGATGAACTTCATCATTTTGAAATTATAAAAAGAGGGAATGATAGCCCTTGGTGAGGGGAGTTCAAATATGTGATTATTTTTTAGTTTGGAGCATGAATGGAGCTTGGGCAAGGTGAGGAAAGTGAGGTAGCCGTGGATGGCACCTTGAAATCGCTAGCAAGGGGGGGAGAAAAATTCTGCTGGCTGGGAAGGAGGATAAGGAAGAAGGAAGGAAAGATAGAGAGAGAGAGAGAGAGAGAGAGAGAGAAGAGAAAAGTGAGGACAGATGGTAGAAAAGTAGCTTTTCTACTTTTTCATTTTCTTTTCCTTATTTAACAAGGGTCAATTGAGTCAAATAGAGAGGATTGAGTCAGAAATAAGACCGGACCGCTATTATACATGAGAGGGAGCATTTTTCGTTTTTTACAGAAAATGCTCGTTAATTTACCCGGTTTTAGCACTATTCACTAACTGGGCCCGTTTTCCGGATTTTTCTCGTTTCTTTAAATTTAATGGTTCTTAAGCTTCCATTAATGTTTAAATACAGTTATTTGTTTGACTATAATTTTTACGGGTCTGTT
The DNA here is from genome assembly GCA_023374045.1 of Limonium bicolor. Taxonomy (NCBI): domain Eukaryota; kingdom Viridiplantae; phylum Streptophyta; class Magnoliopsida; order Caryophyllales; family Plumbaginaceae; genus Limonium; species Limonium bicolor. Next base: position 110,419,973 of record CM041780.1, read on the forward strand.
TGACCATTTAAATTCACGTTTTCAGGTTTTCTCGAAAAACGTGCTTTAAGACACTGTTAGTGTTTTAATCCATTATTTGGATCCGTTTTCTTCAGAAATCTTTCCCGTATATTAATTAGGAATTATTAAGCCCTGGGAAATCCATCTAAGACCCTTGTCGAGGTCGTATTCCTCTATGGTCGCCTAACGCTCATTTTTGTGTTTTATGCTTTTTAGGCGTTTTCTCTTTTCCTTTGGATTTATTTTCTTTACCAAACTTCTGTAGGCACTAATAGGCTCTCAAATATCATATCAAAGTAATTTAATCGTCCTAATTAAGTTCGGGGTATTTCAGACGTAGGTTTGCTTCATTGAGTTTAATACTCGTATTGATAGCGTTTATAAATACCCGAACACATTTGATAATTAAGTATGGAAATGAAACAATCCCAATAAGAGGATTGTATTGACAATACCTAAGTAAAGGTCGAATTCGAGAACTAATGAAATGCTCAAGACCTAGGAGAGGAAGGTGAACTAACTCATGTTATTGATGAAGTGATCCCATTGTGATGGATCATTCTATTTGAGTATGTTATAAAATGTTGGCATGTTGTATGTTTACAGTATTTCCTTATAATATTTGAAATAAATCAACCACATGTTTTGAAATACCCCGTAATTAAAAACAGTGATTAATTAGGCTAATTACATTTTTAAAAGCTTAATTACACCAAAATAAATACAAGGGAACAAATCCCGAAGAAAACGGACCTTTAAAATGGGTTAAAAGCATAAACGAACCTTAAAGCGCGTTTTTTCGAGGAAACCGGGAAAACGTGACTTTAAGCGGGTCAAACAGACTCGTAACAATTTTGGTCAACTAAATAGTCACTAATAAATATTAGTGGGGCTTTAGAACCAATAAAATTAATTAAACGAGAAAATTCCGGAAAACGGGTACCGGTTAGTGAAAACTGTAATAACCGGTAAGTTGTGGGGTAAGAATACAAATAAACAAAGTTAGTGTGTCCACTTTGCAAATAAAAATAAAATGTGAGTGTGTGTGGGTGTGTGGGATCGACAGCCTCCCTCTCTCACTCCCCTTAATTCCTCTCTTATACACATAAAGACAAAACAATAAAGAAGAGAAAAGAAAACAAGTACAAAAGTAAAAATAGAAACTCTCTCTCTCCTCTAGCAACCCTCACTCACGATTTTCCCCCCCTCCTTCTCTATTTTCTCCATTCTCTCCTTCCTCCTGTGATGGATATGGAGCTTTGAAGAAACTCACAAAACTCCTCACTTCTCTCCTCTCTTTCAGCACTCAAATCTTCTCCAAACTCAACAAAAATTACACCATTGGAATCCCCTTGCAAAGGAGAACATTTCCCTCCTTTTAAAAATCCAAAAGCTCAACTTTCGTTTTTGTGGGTCTTCCCCATTTGAAGATTCAAGTCCACCATTAGAAGCACCTTCACCTCCTCTTCATCTTGAGGTAAGAAGAATTTCGAAAATCCATCATTCCTAGCTCTCATTAGCATTTTAAGAACTTTCAGTTTTTGAACTCTTGGTTCCTTATTGTTCCAGCCGATTTTGGCTCTTTTGTTGGGCTAGGAATCTTGTTCTCTTGCTAGTCAAGAACTTCATCCATTCATTGGAAGGTAATACTTTTTCCTAAACCCTAAAACATTGAATTCTAGGGTTAGAGTAAAAATGAATGCTAAATGGTATTGTGTATGTGTTATGGGCTGTAGCATTTTGTGTGTGTGAACCCATTGGAACCGAGAACAAAGGAGAAGAAAAGAAGAAGAGGAAAGGAAAGGAAAGAAAAACTAGCAAGACAAGGTAAATGCTCTTACCTTGTGTTAGTTGGTGTATTGTATTGTAACAGTTTTTAGTAGTGAAATGAGTAATGGAATTGAGTAATAAGTAGTAGTAATGTGGTAGTGTATTGAGAATTGATAATGTGACAGTTTTGAAGTATTTTAAAGAAGTGTAAAAGCTTGGGAAAACATTGGGTAGTGAATGTGTATGTGTGCAGGAATTTTATGTGTTGTAGTAGTGTTGGATTATGAGGATAATGTATTGTATAAACAGGTTGTGAGAATGTGAATTTGTGAGCTGAAATAGTGTGTGGAGAATGTTAGAAATATAGGGGAAACCATGTCAAATTTTGTGTAGGAATGAGAAGACTTAAGTTGTTTAAGAAGAGGAAGTATTTGGAAAGTTTAAAAGGGATGTTTAGTAGCTTGTAACAGATTTTAGTATGAGTGTGTAAATGGGATGGAATTGGGTTGAGAGTTAATGTATTTAAGATGCTAAGAGTAGCATTGGTTGAGGGAGCATTGGAGTGTAAGAGTTGAGGCGAAAATCTGTAGCAAAAGGAAGAAACCAAAATCTGTAGCATTAGTGTGAAGGAAACTAATGGAAGTGCTGAAATGAGATGAGGAGAATTTGTGTAAGTTGTGTAGGAATTGAGTAGCAAGTTTGGAGAATGAATTAAGGTGATTTAGAGTGTGTAAATAGTGCTAAATCATGTGGGGAGACATTAGTAAAGATTGGGGAAACAATGGGTAAAGAAAACACCCAAAAACAGATTTTAAAACTGAAGTACTGGGCCGGACCGACCTTAGGACCGAACTTGCAAGGTCGGTCGAGCCCAGACTTACAAGACGGGAAACCTTCTGGAATCGACCGACCTTGCGACCGAACTTGCAAGTTCGGTCGGACCAGAAAACTCTCCCGTCTGAAGCCTTCTGGAATGGACCGAACTTGCAAGTTCGGTCGGCCAGAAAAATTCCGCAGATAAAAGCTATGGAATGGACCGAACTTGCGACCGGACTTGCAAGTTCGGTCGGCCAGAAAAATTCCCGGAATGCAAGCTACTGGAATGGACCGACCTTGCGACCGGACTTGCAAGGTCGGTCGGCCCTGGAATTTTACACGATGTAGTCTACTGAAATGGACCGGACTTGCAAGGTCGGTCGCAAGTCCGGTCGAGTAAAAAAAAATGTTTTAATCATATGATTATAGTAATCATATATACATATATATGCCTATGTACACATATGCGTACGTAAGTAGTAATACACCATTAATGAAGTAATAATGGTAAGAAAGTAAGTAAATGTGTAAGGAAGCAAGTCCATGAAGTAGTAGAGGAAAGAATGGTTCTATAACCAAGTAAGAAAGTAATGGAGTAGTGAGTATACATTAAAAGTATCAATGAAGGAATAAGTTAAATCAATAATAGATCATTGATCATACTACTTCATGTATGTATAGGAATCAAATAGTTGATCTCCAAAGGAACCGGTAGAACGAAAACGACGGTGTACGGTATGATTTCTTCATGCCCTGTATCCTAACTTGGTTACCCCGATTTGTGTGCTTATGTGATCACCAATAAGATAAATGCACGAATCGGACTTATATTGCACTTAATTGTGTTTGAACTATATTGTTCTTGTTTATGCTCTTGAACATTTAGTTTGTATAATTCATGAAATGTATGAATGGAAATGAAGTGTATGTGTAAGTATGAGTACTTGTGTATTGTATGTATGTATGGGAAGTAAGTATGGACTTCTACTAATTCCTAACCATCTAACTCCTAACATGAGTAATGAGTATAATGGAATGAGTAGAAGCCCGATATAGTTTCGGCCACGCGTGAGGATAAGGAAACACAAGAGGTTGGATCCGAATCCTGGCTATAATCTTTTCCATGGACCAAATCCCTTGAATGGGTAGCATCCTGGATTAGTGGGCCACCCTGAAGCCCGGTGGTGGGATGTAGTAATCCCTGCCCGGAGGTCATACCGACTTAACTGGAAGTAAAGTATGTAAGAAGTAAGTATTGTATTTGTATTGGTCTTGACTATTGTAAGTCATTGACCCGGAGTAAGAGTATTGAACACCCGATTAACCCGGGTGTGTAATAAGGCTAACAAGACCTTGTATGTATTGGAGAATTGTATCTCCGTGATGCGGTGAGTATGGTAAGTATGAATGAATGACTTGTATTGTACTTCTTGTATGTATTGTATGTATGTATGCTTGGTGAAATGAATGTATTGTGTTGTATTGTATAAAGCATGTATGTATGTATGAATGAAACGAACCGTATGTACTCGACCAAATAGTCAGCGTACCTTCGCTAGTACGCGGGGTATGCGGTCATCATATGCAGCGTAAGCTGACCCCCTAGGGGGAATGTTTTTACTCCACAGGTACCCGCGAGGCGTGAAGGTAGAGTAAGGTCAAGATGTGATTCCTTTTGGAGTAGTAGTAAGATTAGATGGTGTATTGAGTTGTACACGGCTAAGGCCTTTTGAGTAGCCGGTGTACCATGTGGTACACCTTTTTGAGTAATGAATTCTTGATTGGATAGAAAGGAGTAGTTGTATAAACTCTTAATTTTGGGAAGTAGCACTGGATTGTAATTCGTATAACTTGGATACTCGGTAATCAAATGTAAGTTAAGTATTTGGTGTTGTAAAGTAAGTGGTATGTATGTATTTCATTCTAATCATCAGACCGAAACGGTAAGTAGTAGTAGCCTTGTTAACCTTGGAGAGTTAACGGCGTTGTATCACCCGTCGGGAGTAAGTAAGTATTCCGCTGCGAGAAGGGTAAGTATGGGATTGATTGAGGGATAATGAAGGATTAGTTGGTTGGGGTGTTACAAAAAGTGGAATCAGAGCGAAGTATCGCTCTAATGATTAGAATCTTAAGAGTAGTGATTACCGAGTTAGGATTTCAACCGTCTTAAGACGGATATTTAGAAACCTAACTAGGAACTACCGTTAGCAATAACGGATACCATTAACGTCACAAAGACTACCATTGTTTGAATGAAGACCGTGAGGTCATAGTATCACGACATCTAATGTAATCCACACTTGTTCAGATGTCAGGACGTGGTCCAGGTCCTCCCAGAGGAGGGGCAACGAAGGACCAAGCGCAGACGATAGCCAAAATCGTCGCCGCCATGGTAGCACAGATGCTACCGGATGTAATCATTGCTGTACAACAAACACAGCAAAACCACTAGCAGCAGCAGCAGCCCGACCCACCTCATCCCCGAGAAACGAATTGGGTAAAAGCTGTCGCCGATCTTCGCCCTCCATGCTTAGAGGCGAGAGCAACCCGCCAAGCTCGAGGCCTACCTCTCCGAGATGGAGACGGCCTTCGAGACACTTGAGACTCCCGCTGGAGTTCGAGTGAGGATAGCTGCGTACTACCTCAAGGACGCGGCTATGGACTGGTGGAAGCTCGTTAAGGCCGAGCACATAGCTGATCCTGCTTTCGGATGGGAAGCATTCACCTCTCTCCTCCGATCTAAGTACTATCCCGAGCATGTCAAGACCAAGAAAAGGCTTGAGCTCGACGCACTAAAAATGACCGAGAAGATGACGGTTGACGAATATTACCGCACCTTCACCTCTCTTCTCCGACTTCTACCCGACCTTGGGTATACCGGCCAGGTCTTGGTAGACCGCTTCTACGGCGGATTGAGCCATCGACTCCGGTATGGCATGGGCTTCACTCGGTTTACCTCCCTTCAGGTAAACAAGTTGAACCCTTAAAAAGCCATGAGTAATGTGAATTAGTATTTCCGTATGTAAGTGTAACCTAATGCCTAAGTAATTCAGGAGTGTTACCACGCCGCGTCTCGAGTTGAGATCACCTGCTAGTTAAGAGATGAGGAGCAAGCGCTGAAGCGCAAGGTGAGCGGCAAAGGTAACCCCTTCGATGATCAAAACCAATCCAAACCTTGGAAGAAAAGGAAGGGAAAGCATTCCCATCAGAAGAACACTTCCGGAGACGGCGGTGCCCATGCTGAAAGGGCAAGGCAGCTAGCCATTACAGATTGCCTACACCGCACCAGTGGCAGCGAAGCCACTGAGGTCTCAGCCCTACAGGGGTAAGAAACCGAAACCGAATTAGTACACTTGTGAATTTGTATGTATATAGAGTATTGTAAGTATACCGAACCTTGCTAACTTGGAAGCTATAGGTTCTGGATTTGGCCAAGGAAAGAACCAATCTGATGGCCGCAGCTACATCTGCCGTAACTGCAACAAGGATCATCCCGGCACAGATTGCCAAGGAAGGGAGATCCGCTGCTTCACTTGTCAGAAACCGGGCCACCGTGCCAATGCATGCCCAGAACTCTAAGCCCAAGGGCAACTACCAGGGCTACAAGCAGCGTGAGGGCAAGGAGGTTGCATCTGGCGATGCTCATGCCCAGCACACCTCGCAGGGACAGGGGTCCCGAGGTCCGCAGAAGGGCGCACCGCAGAGGCAGCCGGCCTTACACATCATAGACCGTGATGGGACCGGGACTAAGTCCGGCCCAGGTAACCACTGTAACCTTTAATCCTTGAAGAGCATGACTAAGTATTAAAGTAATTGTATGAATGAAAGCATGAATGCGTAAGTACTTGAAGTATGAAATTGAGCATGAGTAAGTAACATGGAAGTATGTATTGAGCATGAAATGAATTAGTAAGCCTAGAACTCACTCTAGATGAAATTTACCACCTTAGGGAAATTCCATATCTGTTACCCAATACCTTCAAACTCACCTCATGAAGAGACCGACATCGCCAATCACCACTTCAACAACGAACAGTGTCAGGTCATCCGCCCAGGTATGATCTTATTAAAAGGATACCTGACACCCGAAGCACAAATTTCAATCATCCGACGATGCAACGAGTTAGGAACGGGTCCAGGAGGATTTTATACACCCGAATTCCCCGGTGGAGCTACAATGAAGCTGAAAATGATGTGCTTGGGAAAGGACTGGAACCCTTATACCAAGACATACCAAACAACGCGAGCAGGAGACGGAGCAACACCTCCAGCAATACCCCCAGAATTCCAAACGCTTGTCACACAAGCTGTAGAAATTGCACAACATATGAAGATGAACCAATCCCTGCACTTGAAGCAGATCTATGTATCGTCAACTTCTATGAGAAAGAAGGACGACTTGGCTTACACCAAGACAAGGACGAGACAGCGGAATCTCTCGAACTAGGAGTGCCCGTAGTGTCTTGGTCCATTGGTGATGACGCCGTATTTTTGTATAGCGAGCGGAAGCGTGTGGACCTCGCAGAAAAATTGGTATTGAGATCAGGAGATGTTCTAATCATGGGTGGAAAATCAAGGTTGCTGTATCACGGGATCCAGAAGATCAAGTTGAATACGGCACCACCGGCAATAATCAATGCCACACACATGATACCAGGACGCCTGAACCTTACCTTTAGAAAGTATTAATCTTGTAGTAGCATGTAATCCAGTAGTAACGTGTATTAGAGACACAGTATGTATGATGGTTGGTTATTCAATAAAAGCAGTGTTGGTTATTAAATTCCACTTGCGTTCCACCATCTTTACTTATAATCTCATGAATCAATAGGTTGTGGACTCGGTACCGAAGGTAACCTGGGCATCCTCACCGAAGAACAAGTCGGCAAGAGCGGCACCATTCTAACGGGAACCTTCCCAGTAAATGGCATCGAAGCCTCAGTATTATTCGACTCCGGCGCCTCTCACACCTTCATATCGCCATCTCTTGTGAAGAAGTTGGGGCTAGATGCGGATGAGCTACCGAACTTCTTGGTTACTCTCCCATCGAAGGAGCGGGTACAGTGTACCAAGTATTACAATTCCCATTTCCTTCATTGAATTCAACGGATTGGGATTCGACTTAATAATTGGAATGAACTGGTTGGAGCGGCACAAGGGGAGAATCTTATGCGCCGAGCACCGATTGCTGCTCAAGAGTCCATCTGGGGTCACTGTTTCATACCGCAAGAGACCGAGAGAGCCTTCAACTACAGTCATCTCCGCCATGGCAATGTATCGGGAGCTCAGAAAAGGACATGAAGTGTATTTATGTCACGTGCAAGACCTGGAGAGAGATCCAGAGTTCAGTGATGAGGTAGCAGTAGTCTCAGAATTCCCCGATGTATTTCCGAAAGAGCTACCTGGTATGCCACCAAGAGAGTGGTAGAATTTGAGATTGACCTCGTACCGGGTACTGGTCCCATTGCTAGGGCACCATACCGTATGGCACCAGCAGAAATGGCAGAACTCAAAGAACAACTACATGACTTACTCGACAAAGGGTTTATACGCCCGAGCGTATCACCCTGGGGAGCACCGGTCCTCTTCGTGAAGAAGAAGGACGGTAGTCTCCGCCTCTGCATCGACTACCGCGAACTGAATGCGGTCACCGTAAAGAATAAGTATCCATTGCCACGCATCGACGACCTGTTCGATCAGCTAAAGGGAGCTTCGGTCTTTTCTAAGATTGATCTCCGATCCGGTTACCACCAAATTGCTATCAAAGAGCAAGACATTGAGAAAACGGCATTCCGAACAAGATATGGCCACTACGAATTCACGGTGATGCCATTCGGTTTGTCTAATGCACCAGCCAAATTCATGGACCTAATGAATCGGTTATTCAGTGATCAGCTGGACACTTCAGTAGTAGTATTCATTGACGACATTCTTGTGTATTCGAAGTCACCAGAAGAGCATGAAAACCATTTGAGAAGAGTACTTGAGACACTGCGCGAGAACCAGCTGTATGCGAAGTTCTCCAAATGCGAGTTTTGGCTAGATCAGGTATCATTCCTCGGTCATGTCATCTCGAGCGCGGGCATTTCAGTAGATCCATCCAAAATCGAAGCAGTGCGATCATGGCCTAGACCTAAGACTGTTACCGACATCCGGAGCTTTCTTGGTTTAGCCGGTTATTACCGGAGGTTTGTTAAGGACTTCTCAAAAGTCGCTAAGCCCATGACGTCATTGATGAAGAAAGATGCACCCTTTGTATGGACAAAGGAGTGCGAGGTATCCTTCCAGAAACTAAAAGACTCATTGACCTCAGCGCCAATTCTCACACTTCCAGAGGGCACAGAGGGATTTGAGGTGTATTGTGATGCATCGGGCAAGGGCATGGGATGCGTACTCATGTAGCATGGCAAGGTAGTAGCCTATGCTTCTCGCCAGCTGAAAAAGCATGAGGAGAATTACCCGACACATGATCTAGAGTTAGGAGCCATTGTCTTCGCCTTGAAGATATGGCGACACTATCTCTATGGGGTAAGCATCACCATCTACTCCGACCACAAAAGTTTACAGTACGTATTCACCCAGAAAGAATTGAACCTAAGGCAGAGGAGGTGGATGGAGTTCCTCTCGGATTACGACATCAACCTCCAGTATAAAGAAGGGAAGGCAAACGTAGTAGCCGACGCCCTGAGTCGTCGAGCACACTCGCTCCATTCGCTACTCGCTTCTTCTAGCTTGGTTGACGAGGTGCGAGACGCTCAGTTGAGCGACCCTTACTTCACAGAGATCAGACAGAAAATCACAGATGGTACCTTCGAGCGCCGAAAGTACGACTTCAAACTGCATGAAGATGGTCTGATCCATTTGAATGGCAGATTATGCGTCCCCCGAAGCAATGCTGAGCTAAGGGATCGCATTCTGCGAGAGTCACATTGTTCGACATTGCATGTCCATCCGGGAGCCTCTAAAATGTACAAAGACATGAAGAGGTACTTTTGGTGGTCAGGAATGAAATCAGACGTGACTGAGTATGTCCTGAGGTGTCTCACATGCCAGAAGGTGAAGTTCGAGCACCGAAGACCGGGAGGAATGGTGCAATCCATGCCCATTCTGGAGTGGAAATTCCACGACATCACCATGGATTTTGTTGTTGGACTCCCACCTGCTAGGGGAGGACTCAACATGATCTGGGTAGTAGTCGATCGCCTCACCAAGGTTGCCCGATTCATACCGATGAAGGACACCTGGAAGGTGGCGAAGCTCGCAGAGCTATTCGACAAGGAGATCATCCGACACCACGGAGTCCCAAAAACCATTGTATCTGACCGCGACACCAGATTTCTTTCGAGATACTGGAGAGCGACACGGGAAGCGCTTGGTACTGAGTTGAAGCTTAGCACCGCCTTCCATCCACAGACCGACGGTCAGACAGAAAGGACCATCCAAACACTAGAGGATATGCTAAGGGCATGTGCCTTAGACTTCCAGGGGAGCTGGATTGAGAAGCTTCATCTTATCGAGTTTTCGTATAACAATAGCTACCATGCTTCGATTAAGATGTCGCCATTCCAAGCTTTGTATGGTAGACCTTGCCATACCCCGTTGTGTTGGGATGAGTCAAGCGAAGCGGTCATCATAGGACCGGAGTATTTGGAACAAGTACAAGCTGAGGTACAACAAATCCGAGCAAATATGAAAGCAGCCCAAGATAGACAGAAATCCTATGCGGATGTGCGACGACGCGACCTTGAGTTTGCCGTGGGTGACCAAGTGTTCTTGCGTGTCTCACCTATGAAGGGCGTCTTTCGATTTGGCCAAAAGGGCAAGCTGAGCCCGAAATTTGTAGGCCCGTATGCCATTACCGAGAGGATTGGAGCCGTAGCATATAGGCTAGCATTGCCTGAAGAATTGGGGCGTGTTCATGATGTCTTTCATGTATCACAACTCAAGAAATACATAGCCGATCCCTCTCATGTATTAGAACCCGAACATCTATCCCTAGAGCCGACGATGAGATATGTCGAGACTCCACTGCGAATCCTTGATACGAAGACAAGAGACACTCGCCATAAATCTGTACGAATGGTGAAGGTCTTGTGGTCTAACCACGATGTCGAGGAAGCGACTTGGGAATTAGAGGACGCCATGAAGGCGAGGTACCCGAATTTATTTGTAGACTAGATGTCTAGTATCCGTATAGCACAGAGGGTACGGGGCGTACCCCTTTTTAAGGGGGGTAGAGCCTTTTGCTTTTGCATTGCTTCGGGTTAGCATTGCATAGTATGTATGTATTGTAATTGTATTTTGGTTGGCACATGTAGTGCTAATTGTATTGTATTGGCACAAAGTAGTGCTAGTAGCATTCGGTATGTAGTACGATGAGTATGGTATGTGCATGATATGTATGTAATGAGTAATGCATTGTGTTGTACGGTATATGACACGAATGACATTGTGAAGTGTATTGTGGAATGTATGAACTGAATGGTGTATTGTGTATGGTATTTGAATGGAGTACTGCGTATGAATTGAGTATTGTGTATGGAAATTGAACTGAGTATGATGTATGGTATTTGAATTGTGTATGCTGGTAGTGTAAGAATTGTGAACACCTTGTAAGGTGATAGTAGAATGCACCATGGCAATTGACTTGCCAAATGAGTAGAGATGGTAAATTGTAACCTTGAGCAACTTTGAGGGCAAAGTTTCTTAAGGGGGGTAGATTGAAATACCCCGTAATTAAAAACAGTGATTAATTAGGCTAATTACATTTTTAAAAGCTTAATTACACCAAAATAAATACAAGGGAACAAATCCCAAAGAAAACGGACCTTTAAAATGGGTTAAAAGCATAAACGAACCTTAAAGCGCGTTTTTCGAGGAAACCGGGAAAACGTGACTTTAAGCGGGTCAAACAGACTCGTAACAATTTTGGTCAACTAAATAGTCACTAATAAATATTAGTGGGGCTTTAGAACCAATAAAATTAATTAAACGAGAAAATTCCGAAAAACGGGTACCGGTTAGTGAAAACTGTAATAACCGATAAGTTGTGGGGTAAGAATACAAATAAACAAAGTTAGTGTGTCCACTTTGCAAAAAAAATAAAATGTGAGTGTGTGTGGGTGTGTGGGATCGACAGCCTCCCTCTCTCACTCCCCTTAATTCCTCTCTTATACACATAAAGACAAAACAATAAAGAAGAGAAAAGAAAACAAGTACAAAAGTAAAAATAGAAACTCTCTCTCCTCTAGCAACCCTCACTCACGATTTCCCCCCCCCCCCTCCTTCTCTATTTTCTCCATTCTCTCCTTCCTCTTGCGATGGATATGGAGCTTTGAAGAAACTCACAAAACTCCTCACTTCTCTCCTCTCTTTGAGCACTCAAATCTTCTCCAAACTCAACAAAAATTACACCATTGGAATCCCCTTGCAAAGGAGAACATTTCCCTCCTTTCAAAAATCCAAAAGCTCAACTTTCGTTTTTGTGGGTGTTCCCCATTTGAAGATTCAAGTCCACCATTAGAAGCACCTTCACCTCCTCTTCATCTTGAGGTAAGAAGAATTTCGAAAATCCATCATTCCTAGCTCTCATTAGCATTTTAAAAACTTTCAGTTTTTGAACTCTTGGTTCCTAGTTGTTCCAGCCGATTTTGGCTCTTTTGTTGGGCTAGGAATCTTGTTCTCTTGCTAGTCAAGAACTTCATCCATTCATTGGAAGGTAATACTTTTTCCTAAACCCTAAAACATTGAATTCTAGGGTTAGAGTAAAAATGAATGCTAAATGGTATTGTGTATGTGTTATGGGCTGTAGCATTTTGTGTGTGTGAACCCATTGGAACCGAGAACAAAGGAGAAGAAAAGAAGAAGAGGAAAGGAAAGGAAAGAAAAACTAGCAAGACAAGGTAAATGCTCTTACCTTGTGTTAGTTGGTGTATTGTATTGTAACAGTTTTTAGTAGTGAAATGAGTAATGGAATTGAGTAATAAGTAGTAGTAATGTGGTAGTGTATTGAGAATTGATAATGTGACAGTTTTGAAGTATTTTAAAGAAGTGTAAAAGCTTGGGAAAACATTGGGTAGTGAATGTGTATGTGTGCAGGAATTTTATGTGTTGTAGTAGTGTTGGATTATGAGGATAATGTATTGTATAAACAGGTTGTGAGAATGTGAATTTGTGAGCTGAAATAGTGTGTGGAGAATGTTAGAAATATAGGGGAAACCATGTCAAATTTTGTGTAGGAATGAGAAGACTTAAGTTGTTTAAGAAGAGGAAGTATTTGGAGAGTTTAAAAGGGATGTTTAGTAGCTTGTAATAGATTTTAGTATGAGTGTGTAAATGGGATGGAATTGGGTTGAGAGTTAATGTATTTAAGATGCTAAGAGTAGCATTGGTTGAGGGAGCATTGGAGTGTAAGAGTTGAGGCGAAAATCTGTAGCAAAAGAAGAAGAAACCAAAATCTGTAGCATTAGTGTGAAGGAAACTAATGGAAGTGCTGAAATGGATGAGGAGAATTTGTGTAAGTTGTGTAGGAATTGAGTAGCAAGTTTGGAGAATGAATAAAGTGATTTAGAGTGTGTAAATAGTGCTAAATCATGTGGGGAACATTAGTAAAGATTGGGGAAACAATGGGTAAAGAAAACACCCAAAAACAGATTTTAAAACTGAAGTACTGGGCCGGACCGACCTTAGGACCGAACTTGCAAGGTCGGTCGAGCCCAGACTTACAAGACGGGAAACCTTCTGGAATCGACCGACCTTGCGACCGAACTTGCAAGTTCGGTCGGACCAGAAAACTCTCCCGTCTGAAACCTTCTGGAATGGACCGAACTTGCGACCGGACTTGCAAGTTCGGTCGGCCAGAAAAATTCCGCATGAAAAGCTTCTGGAATGGACCGAACTTGCGACCGGACTTGCAAGTTCGGTCGGCCAGAAAAATTCCCGGAATGCAAGCTACTGGAATGGACCGACCTTGCGACCGGACTTGCAAGGTCGGTCAGGCTAAAATTTTCAAATACGAAACCTACTGGAATGGACCGACCTTGGGACCGGACTTGCAAGGTCGGTCGGCCCTGGAATTTTACACGATGTAGTCTACTAGAATGGACCGGACTTGCAAGGTCGGTCGCAAGTCCGGTCGAGTCAAAAAAAAAATGTTTTAATCATATGATTATAGTAATCATATATACATATATATATGCCTATGTACACATATGCGTACGTAAGTAGTAATACACCATTAATGAAGTAATAATGGTAAGAAAGTAAGTAAATGTGTAAGGAAGCAAGTCCATGAAGTAGTAAAGGAAAGAATGGTTCTATAACCAAGTAAGAAAGTAATGGAGTAGTGAGTATACATTGAAAGTATCAATGAAGGAATAAGTTAAATCAATAATAGATCATTGATCATACTACTTCATGTATGTATAGGAATCAAATAGTTGATCTCCAAAGGAACCGGTAGTACGAAAACGACGGTGTACGGTATGATTTCTTCATGCCCTGTATCCTAACTTGGTTACCCCGATTTGTGTGCTTATGTGATCACCAATAAGATAAATGCACGAATCGGACTTATATTGCACTTAATTGTGTTTGAACTATATTGTTCTTGTCTTATGCTCTTGAACATTTAGTTTGTATAATTCATGAAATGTATGAATGGAAATGAAGTGTATGTGTAAGTATAAGTACTTGTGTATTGTATGTATGTATGGGAAGTATGGACTTCTACTAATTCCTAACCATCTAACTCCTAACATGAGTAATGAGTATAATGGAATGAGTAGAAGCCCGATATAGTTTCGGCCACACGTGAGGATAAGGAAACACAAGAGGTTGGATCCGAATCCTGGCTATAATCTTTTCCATGGACCAAATCCCTTGAATGGGTAGCATCCTGGATTAGTGGGCCACCCTGAAGCCCGGTGGTGGGATGTAGTAATCCCTGCCCGGAGGTCATACCGACTTAACTGGAAGTAAAGTATGTAAGAAGTAAGTATTGTATTTGTATTGGTCTTGACTATTGTAAGTCATTGACCCGGAGTAAGAGTATTGAACACCCGATTAACCTGGGTGTGTAATAAGGCTAACAAGACCTTGTATGTATTGGAGAATTGTATCTCCGTGATGCGGTGAGTATGGTTAGTATGAATGAATGACTTGTATTGTACTTCTTGTATGTATTGTATGTATGTATGCTTGGTGAAATGAATGTATTGTGTTGTATTGTATAAAGCATGTATGTATGTATGAATGAAACGAACCACATGTACTCGACCAAATAGTCGGTGTACCCTCGCTAGTACGCGGGGTATGCGGTCATCATATGCAGCGTAAGCTGACCCCCTAGGGGGAATGTTTTTACTCCACAGGTACCCGCGAGGCGTGAAGGTAGAGTTAGTTCAAGATGTGATTCTTTTTGGAGTAGTAGTAAGATTAGATGGTGTACTGAGTTGTACACGGCTAAGGCCTTTTGAGTAGCCGGTGTACCATGTGGTACACCTTTTTGAGTAATGAATTCTTGATTGGATAGAAAGGAGTAGTTGTATAAACTCTTAATTTTGGGAAGTAGCACTGGATTGTAATTCGTATAACTTGGATACTCGGTAATCAAATGTAAGTTAAGTATTTGGTGTTGTAAAGTAAGTGGTATGTATGTATTTCATTCTAATCATCAGACCGAAATGGTAAGTAGTAGTAGCCTTGTTAACCTTGGAGGGTTAACGGCGTTGTATCACCCGCCGGGAGTAAGTAAGTATTCCGCTGCGAGAAGGGTAAGTATGGGATTGATTAGAGGATAATGGAAGGATTAGCGGTTGGGGTGTTACATGTTTAACGACCAATTAGTCATGTGCAGCCTGGTAGCTAGTGGGTTGCACATTATCATACTCAGCAAGTCGTGTTGAGCTCATTGTGGCTTAACCATTTTCAGGTACACAACAGAAGACGTCATTATAGTGCGGGATGGGGTAGTTAGTTGTATAGTACCCTTGGGTTTGATATTTGAGATTGTACTTTTACTTAAATTATTTGGTATATTAGATTGCTCACATGTAATTTGATTAAGAGATATATAATGTGGATTAGACTTTGTCTCGGTTATCATAGCGTTTATTAGTAAATGTATTTGGAAGCCTTATTACTCACATGGGGAGCACGGCGGTAGCACCCATGGTTAAGTAATTTGTATTCATTTCTGCTGCACACTACGAGCTGTTTATGCTAATGATTGGATTACGACAGGATTACGTAGTAGGGGTCTTCGCAAGCTTTACTATGATCCATATTAAGAGCAAAAAAATAATAGTAAGGTGATGTAATTCTCCAGTAGGAATCACATTATCAATGAGTAACCAGCTCGGTTGAGAGAGATCACTGAGGGAAGCATATGCTGAATTCTGTTAGCAGGAACTTTAGTCTCAATCATGTACAAAAAGTTGCATAGAGCCTTAGCTCAATAATCAGCAATATTGACAACACCTTTAATTTTAGGAATGAGAAACAAAATTGACATTAGGGGAATTAGGCGTAGTATTACCTAAGAGGATATTCAGGAATGTTTTGGACACTTAATTCCATATGATACTCCAACAATTTCTAAAGAACTTACCATTGAATTCATCTAGACCAAGAGATTTGTCTTTACCCAATTGTTTGACAGCTCTGAATACTTTCTGATGGGAATATTAAGCCTTCAGTTCTTTAACATAGGCCTGCTGGAGTTTACCTTGCATCACCTCCTCAAAATGCTGATCAACAACCATATATGAGGAGGTAAACAGGTTCTGGAAATAGTTAATAGCAACCTGATTAATTTGATCCTAAGAGAACACCATCTTTTGACCCTTATTCAAAAGACCAAAAATTATTTTATTCCTTCTATTACTAAAGGCCTTTGCATGGAAATAACCAATATTTTTTTCCTTCCACTAGCCAATCAAATCTAGATCACGTCCCCACTAAACTTCTTCTTTATAAGCCAATAATTCAATTTCCAACATCAACTTCTTGTTTGCAATGCAACAAACACAATTAACTCCTCTCTTTAGGACTTCCAACTCCTTCTTCTTTGACTTCATTTTACATTTAATCTTACCTAAGGACCACCCACCCCATTTCATCAGCTTCTTAGAACATAAAGTGCTCAACTCACTCCAATTCAAATCATCACTACTCCATACATCTCGAGCTGTTGTAAACATTGAGGTTTCAAAGCCCAGCATTTCGAATCTTAACATCTTCTTAGGTTGTCTAAACAGACCAACGAGTCTGTTGAGAAAAGGAATATGATTAGAATTTTCACAGGGAAGATATTGGACTAATATATTGGGAAACATTTGCATCAACTTAGAGCAACCCAAGGCCCTATCCAATCTAGACCAAGATTAATTTTCACCCATTTGGCCATTAGTGAAGGTGTCACTATTACAAAAAAAAAAACCAAAATCCAGCAACTTTAATCCATCACTGCATCTCTAAAAGGAGCCATAACATTGTTACTTCTGATTCTACCTTCAACCTTCTCATTGGCGATTAGCCAAGGTTTATGGCCTGTTTTTAAAGAACACTCAGCAGCTTCCAAGACAAATACTTTATTTTCTAGTTAACATAACCATAGAAACCAATAAAGTGAAAGCTATTATCACCGGAGATCTTAACATCAACAGCTATATGGTGAGGTGAACTGCTAATAAAACTAATGTCGAAATCATTCCTTCAAAGAAAAGCTAAACCACCACTTCTACCGCAACCGCCAACTGCTAAACCATGATAATCCTTACATTTATCAAAAATCAAATCAATTTCATTGATGGATCAGTGGGTCTCAATTGAAAACACTAACTCAGGTCTGAATTTTCGTAACAATCTTGAAATCCAAATGACTACACTGGTAGTAATCTTTCTGATCTGCCAGCCATATCCCTTGTTGTAGCATTGCATTGCAAATGCCTGTTTATTCTAACCAGTTGACATTATTGTTCGCCATGGCATTTCGTGGTTGTTTTTTTTTTGTTGTTTTATATGTGGTAGTATGTTACTGAAGAAGAACACATGACCTAGGTAGGGACCATCTAAAAATATTGTAAATATGTTGTCAAATATGCCACACAAATGTTGAGGCAAACGGAGCACTCTACTTACACATATGTATGGGAGATAATCTTTTTTCAGAATTCAGTCTTATAAGTCGAGGCTTTTCTTTATCCCTACTCCCTCCGTTCAACAATATCTATCATTTTAGAAACTTGCACACTTATTAAGGAAAGTAGAAAAATGACGCATGTACCCTTACTTTTTACTTTTCCATGTATATAATAATTACTTTTGTGTTGAATAGTAGGGATAAAAGTGAAAAACAGTGCGTCAAAAAGCTAGAATGACATATATTTTTGAACAAGAATCACTTCCTAAAATGATAGATATTAATTAATGGAGGGGTATTTTCTTTTAAGCTACAAGCATTTAACAGAATGCAAGAGTAAGACATGAAATGATTACAATATCTTATTTTATCATTAAGCTTTGTTCATCTCATCATTTTAGTGATTGTTTTTATTTTGTATGTTTTATATGTGGTAGTATGTTTATGATGATGAACACATAATCCTCGCGAGATCCAAGTAGGGACCACCAAAAGATACTGTAAATATGCCACAAAGACACTAAGACGGATGAACTGGCTTCGTCTCAACACATTTGTAGCTATTTTGTTTTGACTATTTTATATGTGGTAGTATATTATTGAAGGAGACTCATAATCCGTGTGGGATCCAAGCGGGACCCATGTAGGGACCACCTAGCTTCATACACTTGACATTTTTGTAGCATATTTGATGACATATGTACAACATAAAATAGGTGGTCCATACATGGGTTCCGCTTGGGTCCTATGTACGTCACACGTTCTACTTCAATAACATCCTACCGCACACTCCCTATGTCCTAAATTGACCATCTTGTTTACTATTTGGGTGTAACACCCCAACCATAAACACCGTACTTAACAACTGATTGCAGCGGAAATACAACACAACACTTAACTTAATCGGTTGGTGTTACACGCCGTTAGCCACCCACGTGGCTAACAAGGCTAATACTTACGCAATGTACCGGTCTGGTGGACCAGATTCCCGAGCACTTACCCATGACAAATCCATTTCATTTTTGAACCGAGTCAAATACGTTTAAATTCCAAACTGTACTGAGTGTTTTATAACCTATTGGCGATAACAATTTCTGTCTTACTCTACTAATAAATAAACTTAACATAACATAGACTACCCATGCACGGCAATCCCCGTCATACTCTTGAACGAAGGGCAGCTTCATTGTACCTGAAAAGTAATGGATGACCCCAAAGGGGCTCAACACCTTTGCTGGTATGGTAGATGTAACACCCCTGCCGCTAATCCCTTACTTACCATCTAATTGTCCTGATTATCCTACTACTCGCAGCGGAAATACAAATACTACGGTGGGTGATACAACGCCGCTAACCGTCCATACGGCTAGCAAGGCTTACACTACACACAGTAACGGTCCGATGTTTAGAAAATACCGAGCTACTATTAATACTTCCCAAATACATAATACCACTTACATACAATGTTGATTACCGAGTATCCAAAAATGAAATTAATTACATCCCTTATTCAAGTTTAGAAAAGCATAGTTTAACAATCTACTCATTCTACCAATTCGTAGTTCATCCAATATCCAAAAGGGTGTACCCCATGGTACACCGGCTAATCAAAAAGGCATTAAGCCATGTACAACTTGGTACACCATTCACAACCTACTCACTACTAAAAAAGAAATCAAACTTGGTCTCGTCATGACCTTCAACCTTCACGGGCACATATAAAATTAAAAACAGTGCCCCAAGAGGCTCAGCAAAAGCTGTGCATAAACTTCGCATACATCACGTGCTAACGAGTGTACGCCGACTAATTGGTCGAATATACATGGAGTTCTTTTTTACAGGCATACATGCTATTATACACAACAATATGTTCATAAAAGGCATATACTTACAAGATACAGTACATACAACCGAAGGCAATACACAGACCAAACAGTATAACAATACAATCCACAATCCTTACTTCGGTCTTTGTTAGCCAGTTACCCATCCGGGTAAATCGGATGTTCTTTACTCTTTTACTCTGTACCATACTACTTACATAATCTTACACATACAATACTTACGTCCTTACTTACTTGTTACTTACTTTCTGACTTACTTACTTTTACTGAAATACCCCGGACTTAATTAGGGTGATTAAATTACTCTAATACGATATTGAGGGCCTATTAGTGGCTAATGAATTTTGGTAAAAAGAATAAATCCAAAAGAAATAATAAAAACGCTTAAAAAGCGAAAAACGCTAAAACGAGCGTTAAGTGACCCTAGGAAAAATACAACCTTAAATAGGGTACTAAATGAATTTAAAAGGCTTAATAATGCCTAAATAATATTTGGGAACAATTCCCGAAGAAAACAGATCCATAAAACGAATTAAAAACGCTAATAAAGCTTTAGCGCATGTTTTTCGAGAAAACCCAAAAATGTGACTTTGAGTGGTCAAATGAACCCGTAAAAATTATAGTTCATTAAATAACTATAAATAAACATTAATGGAAGCTTAAGAGCCATTAAAATTAAAGAAACGAGAAAATTCCGGAAAACGGGCCCGGTTAGTGAATAGTGCTAAACCGGGTAAATAAACGAGCGTTTTCTGTAAAAGACGAAAAACGATCCAGCTTGTAACATATAAGTGGGCCGGTTTTTACTGCCTAAATGAGCCCCTCTCACAAGACTAGTTACTTATTAACAAGTAAAAAAGCAAAAAGAAGAAAAAGTACAAAAGCACATTACCTCTTCTCTCTCCTCTCATTTCTTTCTTTCATTTTCTCTTTCCTCCTTTCCCCTTCCCCACCATTCTCTCTTTCCTCCTCCTGGTTGCTGCCGATTTGAAGCTCCTCCCCCAAGCTTCCATGGCTACTCCAACTTCCATCACATGCCCAAGCTCCATTTGAGCTCCAAATCAAAAGTAAACTACATATTTGAACTCCCCTCATCATCCTCCATCTTCCTCTCTTTTCGAAATTCCAAAAGGAAGAACTTGACCTCCATGGGTTTTCCTCATTTGAAGAGAAAAGCACATCATCTTGTAGCTTGGAGTCTCCTCTTTCAAACAAGGTAAAAATTTCATTGAAAAACTCATTTTGATTCTCCCTCATTTGGTGACCGATTTTTACCCCTTTGTAATGCCTTGTTTTCTTCTTGATTTTGAGCTCCATTTCAACCCTCCAATGGTGGAGTAATCCCCTTCTTGATTCAAGGGTGGGAACCCCTCTCAAAAATCTCCAAAGGTAAAACCCTAACTTGTGCTCTAAGCCTTTTTTATTGAATTGAGATTTCCTAAGGGTTTAGATAATTAATTGGATGTATTTGGTGTTTCTTGAATGTTAGGATGGAGTTTGGAAACTCCATTCCCTCTTGACCGATTTTGGGAAGATGAGGAGCAAGAGGAGAATTAAGGAGAGACTTGTGAAGTAAGGTAAGAAACTACCTTGATGACTTTATTAATGGTTTTAGAATTGGGTTTGGGAAGAATAAAAGATGAAATAAAATCTGGAGCAATAATGTGCTTGATTGTGGTTAGTAGGATTTTGTGAGATGTTGATTTAGGAATTGTGTTTATATTGTTGTTTGGTGAATTTTGATTGGTGTTTGTGTGCTGGTAGGACCCCTTGTGGGTGTGGCTAGATTAGGAATGAAAATTGATGAGAGTTGATGGATTAGGAGATTTAAATTTATGGGGAGGTTATGGCAAAAGTTTGGTAGAAAAATAAGTGTTTTAAGATGACTTAGTGAATTGGTGAACCTAGGTGTTTGTAGTGTTATTTGGAGTGTAGTTGTAGCCTTGAAATGGCATTTGGAGAACTAATAGAGGAGAGTGAAAATCTGTAGCAATGGAGTATGGAAATGTTTTAGAAAAAATAGAAAAAGGATTAGTGTGCAAGACTTAGGAAATGAGAGTTGGACTTGGGTTTTAGAATGGTGGATATGTTGGAATGAATTGGTATGGCCATTAAGTGATTTGGTAGGCTTGGTAAGATGTAAAAACTAGCAAGAAGGAGTTAGAAATGCAAAGAGTGCAAAATGCAAAATGTGAGAACTTGAATTGTTGGATTTGAACAAGAATTGGAGTAGGGATTTAACCAAGGTTGAGGTGGTTTAAGGAGTGTTTTGAGGTGTTTAATTATGTAGAAAACTTGTGGAAAGATTAGGGAAAGTTTGAGGGTGATTTAAGGGTTGATTAGGGGGTGAAAAATCACCCTTGTAGCAGTTTTTAGCAGGGTCCGGGACCTAGGATATGCACCAAGTCCCGGACCACCCCTTAAAAACATGCCGAGAGTAATTGCAGGAATTGGTCCAGGACCAAGTCCCGGACCAGGGTGTAAAATGTAGCCGAGAGTTTGCTAGTGTATTGGTCCGGGACCTAGGGTCCGGACTAGGTCCCGGACCTCCCCCAGAATTCAACAGGAAGTGTTTTTAAGGCTTTAAAACATGGGGGATTAAATGGTATTGGTTTTAGATGATGTTTAGGAGTTTTTGGTGACATTTAAAGGTGCTTCAGTACTAAAGTTGGAAGTGATTGACCATTGTGGTTTAAGCCATAAGTAGTTAAAAACGATAACAGGATGGGGTAGTACGGAGTAGCAATAATGTACATACCGTAACACCGTATAATAATTGACCATTTGACATGTAATTAGTGGTTCAAGAATGATTCGAGAACAAGGTGAGCCAAAGAATATGAGAACCCCCGGTAAGATAACCCCGGTGAAAGGTATGATTTCCTCATGCTCTGTATCCTAACTTGGTTACCCCGATTTGTGTGCTTGTTTGATTGTGTGATCACCTAATAAGATAAATGCACGAATCGGATTGGGTGTACTCTCTTGTGTTTGTATTGTATCGTTGTGTTGGATTGTATTCCTTTAATCAAGTTTGTATAATTCCTGAAATATGGATTGAGAAGGAATTGTTTGATTGTGATTGTGTTTGGGTAGTGCGACTCATAGTTGAGTCATGTGTGAGTAGAGACTCGTAGAAGGAGTCAAATGTGAACTAATAAAATGGTGGAAACACACTACAACTATTGAACCCCTACGCGGGAACCTAAACCTACGATTGCACTAGAACGTGAGAAAACATACGGGAGTAGCAACCTCCCGATAACGGTTAGAGAACCGAAACAACTAAATTCACCCGATAAAAATTAGTGGAAGTATATGAGCAACCTCTAACTAGAGGATTGGAAAGTTGTTCGAAATACGAACCTTAAGTAAAGTAATGAATGGTAAGGGATCACCAAACCCCTTAGAAATATAGTCGAGCCCCAATGAGAAGAACCGACTAACATGAGCAATGTCCCAAACATGAGAGTATTCAATAAGTTGGTTGAAACCTTAAATCTTAGAATACTAGACATTGAGGAATTCCCTAAGCCATTAGATGCTATCGAGAGAGATACTTATAGGCTAATCCTTGAGATCGTGAATTGACTCCGAGAGTGGAGTTTTGAGAATTTGAGTAGTCCGGTAGTGAACCGGACATTTGAGTATTTGAGGAGCTAACAGTATAGCCCTATTTGTATTTGAGCCCGGTGGTGGGTCTTGTGTATGACCCTGCCCGGAGGTCGTGAGATTGACTTAACATATACCTTGAGCATTGAGTATTGACTTGGGAACTTGAGTATTGAGTATTGAATCGAGTAGGTGCATATTGAGAATTGAGTTGTGACTTGTGGGACTTGAGAATTTGAGTTGAGGGGAGAATTGAGTTGAGTGTCGTAGACCTTGTAGAAATTGTGAGTAAGAGTACCCAAGGGAGTGGGTAGTACATGAGTAGTTGAGTAAGGCATAGTGAGGTAGAAACCCTCAAGCCTAATTAAAGAATATATTGAATCAACCCTTGATGTGTGTTAGTGCTTGTGTTCTATGTTGAACTTGATTGTGAATGTACATATATAATGTATGTTGTATGCATGTTGTTGTGATAAAATGAACCGCATGCTCTCGACCAATTAGTCGGCGTACCCTCGCTAGTACGCGGGGTATGCGGAAGTCATATTCAGCGTAAGCTGACCCCCTAGGAGGAATGTTTTTAGTGTGCAGGTACCCGAAGTGAATATGATCACTGTAAGAGACCGACAGCTAAGCCGGACACCGTTCGAGAGTAGGACGGGGTTGTTATTGATATGGGTAGTTGTTAAAGCAATTGTAATTGTTGTATTGTGGAATTGTAAGACCAAAAGGTAGTTGTTAAACTTGGGAACTGTAGATACACGGTATAGAACGGATTTGAGATTGTACTATATGTAATGGATTTGAAGTTGTATTTAGGTTGGGTATTGGTTAAGTAAAGGAAGTATCTTATGTATAGTGTACTCGGTAAAAGACCCATCAGACCGATATTGTATTTGTTGTAGTATTTGTGTTTGGATTGGCCTTGCTAGTCACGTGGGTGACTAGCGGCATTGTATCACCCCCGGTTGTAGTTATTATTCCGTTGCATTATGGTTGATAATTGAGACACGGTAGGAGATAATGGTGTGATTACCGGTAGGGGTGTTACATTTACTCATGTTAAGTTGGTATGACCTCCAGGCAGGGACTACACCGTCCCACCGCCAGGTTTTAGGGTGGCTCACTAATCCAGGATGCTACCCATTTAAGGGGTTTGGTCCATGGAAAAGATTAAGGCTAGGATTTAGATCCAACCTCTTTTGTCTCCTCCTCCTCACGCGTGGCCGAAACTATATCGGACTTCTACTCATTCTAATTTACTAATTTCTTATGTTAGAAAGGTTAGCTAGTTAGGAATCAGTTAGAAGTCCTGTACTACATTACTTGGTCAATACATTATACAACAAGCACACACACACACTTCATTCACATTCATTCATTTCATGAATTATACAAACTGAGAGTTAAGATAACATCCAACAAGGAACAATATCATATAAGCACAAGGAGGTGTAATAAATCCGATTCGTGTGTTTTATCTTATTTAGGTGATCAATTAGCACACATACATACAACTCAGAGTAGCCAAGGTAGCATACAAGGCATGAGAAGTTCATATCGTTCGCCGTTGACTTGGACTCACCGACTCCCCTTCAGGGTTCAACAAATTGAATCCTATCACATACATGCGATCGAGCGGTTAATTATCCATAATTAACCTGACTCGTTTCATCTTTTATGTTTCCTAACTCATAGTTACTATGTCTTACGATTCCTACACTTCACATTGTTTTACTTACTCTTATTACTTTCAAAACTGTTATACCTTTAATGGCCACTAAACATCCTTAATTAAGTGCTAATCATCTTATACTATCATTACCATACCTTACCTTATCTTAAATGCCATTTTATAAACTTATTTTTAATGTTTTGGGTTGGTCTGGAACCTTGTCCGAATCTTAAGTCCCGGACCATCCTGTGGCCTAACTCTCGAACTGATTTCCCACCTGGTCCGGGTCCTTGTATAGGGATTAAGTCCCAGACAAAAGTATGTACAAACTCTCGAACATAATTTTAATATGGTCCGGGTCCTTGTACTCCAACCAAGTCTCGGACCAGAAGCTTTGCAAACTCTCGAACGGTTTTTCAATGTGGTCCGGGTCCTTGTACAGCAACCAAGGCCCAGACCAAGACTTCAGAGAACTCTCTGCCATTATTTAGACATGGTCCGGGACTTTACATGGGGACTAAGTCCCGGACCTGCTGTTGTCTGCTACAGATTTTACAATTTTCATCTTCTGTTACACTCCTTACTTTGCCCAATTAATTTCCCAATGTTCCTACACTTAATCCCACATGTTTTAGCACCTAATGAAACTTCTAAACATCTCTAAATCCTTTACTAACCTATTAGTCCTTCCCATACTAATTCACACACATTATTTTCCAAACTTTCATTTCAGATCTAGCATTAACTCTTCCTAGACTTGTTATGCTACAGATTTTGGTTCCCACTTCTACCATTCATGGTTTCCTTTCCTAATGCCATTTCCAAGGTTTAAAATGCGTTACCTACCACTCTAGCTCTACCCACTACTTAGCTCTTTCTTAAAAGTGTTTTAAAGTGTTTTTCCACTTACATTAATCTCTTAAGTGTTATAGTTCCTAGGTAAATTTTGACATAGTCTCCCCTAAATTTTAACAGTCTCACCACATCATTTTACTCACACAATCCCACTTATCAACCCTGTTCAGCACACACATTATCAATACACATACTAAGTACTAATCACCCAGTTAATTCCTACACACATCATTTATTTCCTTAAGGTTTATGCAAGCTTTTAATTATCTCCTTCAAGCTCTAAAATAGTTTGGCTCTCTTCCACATTATACCACTACTCAGGACCATATACAATACTTATTCCATGTTTTTAAAATCTGTTACACAAGGCTTACAAAAACTACTCAAGGTGAGTGCAATTACCTTGGTTTTCTAGCTTCCTTCCTTTCTTCTTCCTTCTTTTCCTTTCCTTTCTTCTTGATCAACCGGTTATGGAAGTTCAATTCCTAATGCTACAGCCTATTAATACATAAACATTCTAAGTCAAAACTAACCCTTAAATCATCATAGGGTTTAAGACATGTTTTTAAGGTTTAGAAAAGGTCTTACCTTGCAAGAGTGTAGATGGAGTGTAACACCCCCAAACACTGGCCTAGGAGTTAGGGGTATTACACGCCGCGTATTATTACATAATAACTCAAGGCTCTAACAAACGAACTTAAACAGATAATCAAACAAGGCCCAAACGAATACTTGAATAAAGTATAAGCAAAATGATGTCGAAACATCCCCAAAAGTTATTACAGAACCCACCAAACGAATATCAAAAGCGGAAGCTAACTAAAGAGGCCCAAAGGCTCAAAGTCAAATACATATGTCTCAAAGAATTCAAATAACGAAACAAACTAACTCCAGAGCTGAGCAAAGTGACCCTCGCTGATCAATCTGCAATGTTAGATAAAGTAGGGGAATGAGCAACCAACTATGCCCAGTAGATGACCAACTTCATCAACCAGCATGCTCAAAACATTTTAAGAATATTAAAAAATCAGAAGGAGTCGCAAGGAGTCCATAAACATGTCAGAAAACAGAAGCAGAAGTCCATCCAATAAAGGACTAAACAGAGTCAGAGTCAACAATATCAGAAAACAGAGCGGGACACTAGTTGATCACAGCATACAGACAGAACGAGCAACCAGCTTGTGAACAGAACGAGGAAACCTCACTCGTAAACAGAACAGATGAAACACCTGTGACCAGAAGGGGGAACATCACCCGTGAACAGAAGGATCCTACATAGCGCGCTACGAGACAGCGAAACCAGCCATCCAAAGGTTCAGACACAGAGATAACTAGGTCCCAAAACAGAAGCTTAAAAGAATTAAGCATATGTGCACCAAAGGCACCAGAAAGCACATAGGTAGCTTGGAAATCAGAAGGGGAATCCAACCCCGCAAACGGAAGTGAAAACGGAGCTCAAACGAGCAAGTTGTGGTCAAAATAGTAGCTCGTCCGAACTTGTGTCCGGACATCGATGTTCGGACACAAGTCGAACCTTAAAACAGAAGCAGAGACAGAGGTGTCCGAACATCAAAGCACGGACGGATGTTCGGGCGTTCTTTGGAAATCAAATACGTGTAAAGTCTGAACATGTGTCCGAACGACCAAGTTCGGACACAGGTCGAAGCAAAAACAGAAGAAGGAGATGAGTGTGTCCGAACTTCTGTCCGGACTTACAAGTTCGGACACCATTCGAGACTTGTAAGTCGGACTCATCCTCGCACCCCGTCCGAACTTCAAAGCTCGGACGGAAGTTCGGACACGTCAAAACTTCAGAAAATTTAAAGCGCAGAAGGGCATGTCGGAACTTCCAAGATCGGACGGAAGTTCGGACGCGCTGAATAACTCAGAGAACAGAGACGATTTTCACAAAATCAGAAGCACCAAAACAATGTCAAAACATCATAAGTTTGCAGAAAACAACCTTGGGGGTTTGTAGGCGTTTAAACGGCATTAAACAGACAGTTCACAACCACACTTCAAAGACAGAACGCATTCAGAATTCAGAACCGGAATGAAACTCCCCAAGGCTGAACACACTAATCGAATCCATCAGCCACCTACCTCAATCACGGGAGAGACGAATCCAATCTGAACAGCAGAGCTCGAATCCAAGCAGATACCCAAACGCAGACCGGAAATGCAATTCCCAAACTCTGAAGCAACGCAATCAAGAACAGACTGAAGAACACCGAAATCAGAACTAACTCTCAAATCAGAAACTATCAACGTAGAAGAATCCACATTCCATACCTGAAGTCGTCCACGATACTTAGAGAAATCCAACAGCAGCAGAACCGACAAGGGGACGGAGCACAATCGGATTCCTAATCAGGTTGCAGAGGAGGGATTCAGACAAGAAGAAACATTCCAATTCCAGAATTGAAGGAGAATGAACAACGTGGATTACCTTACTCAGAACCGGATTTCGCAATGGCGCACAATCCACAGCGGAATTCGAGGAAGAACCACAATTGGCAAGACTTGAAAGGTTGAACAGAGCATAACAGTTGAGGGAGAGAGAGAGCAGAGATGAGAGGAACAGTTTAAGGGTTTCAAACTGAGCGAGGAGAGGAGCGTGACTAAGATCGTGTGAACGTAATTAGAAGGTAGGGAAAATAATTAAGAGGAAAAGGGAATAAAGTAATTAAGGAATTAACCTCACCAGGAATAGAATAAGAAAGGGAAAAAGACTTCTTCGGCCTCGTCTTTAATCAGAAGGATGCCCATGTCCTAAATCCAAAATACAATAGCGTAAGGCCACTTGTGACGAAATTAAATGCAACGAAAACTATGGGTTATAACATCACCTCCCCCTTAAAAGAATTTCGTCCTCGAAATTAAAACATACCTACTGCTCGAAGAGGGCGGGAAACTTAGAACGCACTTCACTTTCGACCTCCCAGGTCACCTCTTCCTCTGACTGACCCGACCACTGCACCTTCACCAAGGGCATGGTCTTACTCCTGAGCTTACGAACATCTCGAGCTAGGATCCTCGAAGGAACTGCCTTGAACGTGAAGTCCTCCCTCAACTGAAGTGGACTGAAGTCAATCACATGTGACGGGTCCGGAATATACTTCCTCAGCATGGAAACATGGAACACGCTGTGAACTCCCGCCAACGACGGTGGCAAAGCGAAACGGTAGGCAACCGGTCCGATCCTCTCCAGGATCTCAAATGGACCCACAAAGCGAGGGCTAAGCTTGCCTCTCTTCCCAAACCGAACAACTCCCAGAACTGGAGACACCTTTAGATACACATGGTCGCCCACCTCAAACTCTACAGGTCGTCTCCTCTGATCGGCGTAACTCTTCTGACGACTCTGAGCCACAAGCAAGCGCTCTCTGATAGACTGAATCTTAGCTACAGCATCTTCAACCAAGTTCGGACCAACAACTGCTCTCTCCTTCAGATCATCCCAACAGATGGGTGATCTGCACCTTCTGCCATACAAAGCATCAAACGGGGCCATCCCGATGCTAGTCTGAAAGCTGTTATTATATGCGAACTCTATCAAAGCAACGTACTGGTCCCAACTGCCTCCAAAGTCAAGCACGCATGCTCGGAGCATGTCCTCAAGAACCTGATTCGTCCTCTCTGTCTGACCATCTGACTGAGGATGATACACTGAACTGAACGACAACTTCGTCCCCATAGCCTGATGCAAACTCTACCAGAATCTAGATACGAAGCGCGGGTCTCTGTCAGACACAATAGAAGCAGGGGCTCCATGCAAACGCACAATCTCATCCACGTACAACTGAGCCAAGCGATGCAAACTGAAAGTCTTCCTGACTGGCAAGAAGTGAGAGCTCTTCGTGAGTCTGTCCACGATCACCCAAACCACATCAAATCCCCTCGGAGTCTTAGGCAGTCCCATGACAAAGTCCATACCGACGCTCTCCCACTTCCACTCCGGAACGGGTAAAGGCTGAAGCAAACCAGCTGGCCTCTAATGCTCGGCTTTAACCAGCTGACAGGTCCGACATCTAGATACAAAGTCTGAAATATCCCTCTTCATGTTGCTCCACCAGAATGTCTCTCGAAGGTCCCGGTACATCTTCACACCTCCTGGGTGTACCGAGTATGGAGCTCCATGAGCCTCCTGCATGATCTCACGTCTCAAAGCGTCGTCTGCCGGCACACAAACACGGTCTCTAAACCTCAAGCAGCCATCCTCTAAAACTCTAAACTCAGACTCCTGACCGGAAGAGATACTCTCTATGATCTTACACAAACCGACATCGAGCTCCTGACTGGCCTTGATCCGGTCGATCAAGGTAGGCTGAATCTGCAACGCTGCTAACATCCCAGATCTCTCTGGACGGACGACCCAGATACCCATACGCTGTAACTCGAGAGCAGACCTCTGCACACCAGACAAGGCACAAACGGCTCCAGACGGACCCCTCCTACTGAGCGCATCAGCAACCACATTCGCCCTACCAGGATGGTAGAGGATCTCCAAATCATAATCGTGTAGCAACTCCAGCCACCTCCTCTGCCTCAAGTTCAACTCCTTCTGAGTGAACAGATACTTGAGGCTCTTGTGGTCCGTATACACCTTACACGCTGCTCCATACAGGTAGTGCCTCCAAATTTTCAACGCAAAATCCACAGCAGCTAACTCCAGGTCGTGGGTCGGATAGTTCTTCTCATATGGCTTAAGCTGACGGGAGCCATACGCTACTACCTTCCCCTGCTGCATCAGAACACGCCCAAGTCCCTTATAGGATGCATCACAGAACACCTTTAGACCCTCAGTCCCCTCTGGAAGAGTCAGAATCGGCGCAGACGTCAACCTCTTCTTCAGCTCCTGAAAACACAGCTCACAGGCCTCACTCCACTCGAACTTCACATCCTTCTGCAGTAAGCGAGTCAAAGGAATCACTTGCTTGGAGAAGCCCTCCACAAACTTACGATAATAGCCCGCTAATCCAAGGAAGCTACGAATCTCTCCAACATTAGTAGGCCTGGCCCACTCAGTAATGGCTCTAATCTTCTCCGGATCTACGGAGATACCATCCTTGGAGACAACGTGTCCCAAGAATACCACCTGATCCAACCAGAACTCACACTTCTTCAGCTTTGCATACAGCTCCTTCTCCCTCAGAGTCTGGACAACAGTCCTCAAATGCTCCTCGTGTTCCTCAGAACTCTTGGAATACACCAAGATATCATCAATAAATACTACGACGAACTGGTCCAGAAACGGCTTGAACACCCGGTTCATCATATCCATAAACACAGAAGGCGCATTCGTCAGACCGAATGGCATCACTAGTGTAAAATCCTACCGCTAGTGTATGACGCGTCTTAGTCTAGGACTGACGAAGAACAGAGAACAGGAATAACTAAAGAACTTAATTGACTTTCACGTAAATCACGTATCACACCTGATACAAGTTAAAGCACGTACAACCTGCACTTCTTTATGTTCTCACGAGTACAAATACTCAGATCACGTCTAGAAACGACTATCCCTTAATTCCTAGCACCTGAAGTTCTACCCCGTGTATAACTTCAGATTATTAACCCAGATCGATATTACAATTGCTGTAAATCTCTTCACATAAGAATCCCTATTGTGTTTCCCGTGTTTCCCACTCGGTTTTCCTTATTCGTAAAACCTATTTCTTTAACCCTAGTCTCACCACTTACTTTATAGATGTCGAGTCGTTAAGTAATCAGTCACCGCCTAAGATTTTATTTATCTTTAACAGATAGATAAAATCTTATTAATATCTTCTATCTTCTTTCTTTGCTCTCTCGGTTTAGGACTAACCGCGTCTTCAGTTATTGGTCTTTTTGTGCTTGTCAGTTTGAAGCTGAGTTTGCCGATCAAAATAGCATTAACAGTTTCCCCCGTTTTGATGCGGCAAACCATTGAAGTCTTGAACAGCTTGGATTGATTCCCCCTGAGTCTTGTGCTCAGACAGCTTCGCATGAAACCGTTCCCCCTCAATTTTGCATGTCTTTCAGTTAATCCTGTACTTGGTATAACACTCACAACCTTTCAAGCGTAAAGTGACTCATAACAAAAGAATTGTAGTAATAAAGAAAGCGAGATTTGTAAGCATCTGTGGAAAGACTTAGCATAAGCAACATTCAAGGATGCAGTTAAACAGAAAATAGGATTGTAGCATTAGTGTATCCAAAATGTGGCTAGTGTCACGAAGCTAATGCATGCTAATCATAAAAAATTGAAGTTTGGTCATCCACCGCCATCCACCACAATTCAAGTACCAGCACAAAAACATAAGGACCAAGATCAGTTCAAAGATTTCCAAACATACAAGAACAGTTCAAAGACTTCCAAACACTTCCCCCTTTTGCCTCATCAAAAAGACCAATTCCCGACAAACACAAGAACCAATTACAGACTCAAACATTATATTTTCTCAGAAGATTCAGAATCTGGCACCGGCATGAGAGTATCTAGTTTATCTTCCAGCCTCGCCAAATGTGCCATTACCCGCTTCTCCAAAGCCTGGACTGAGTCTAGAACTGACTGAATCAGAGATTGGAGCATGGGATCCGGAGCAACCTGTTTCTCAGTCTTGGCGTTGTGTTGACCTACTTGTTTGAGTTTCCAGCCAGACTCAGAGAGTTCCATCCCCATCTTGGAAAGAGTAGCCAAAGCGAGATAGCTCGTTGGTTGAGCGGGGATGGAGAAGGAATCTTCCAGAGAGATCTGATGATATCTGAGCACTTTCGTTAGCCAAAACGGATAAGGAATCGACGGCTTGGAGCTGTTAATGACAGTCCTCAGATGGGAAATGATCATCCTAGGCAGAGATAGATGTATCTTCCTATCAAGACACCACATAACCGCAAGAAAGAGTGGAGAGTGAGAGAAAAATGAAGAAGGTATGTCAAACGTCTTTTGCAGCAGAGAGAGATGATGTCATTTTTTGTTTCCCTTTTAAAATAGTTATTTAAAAAATGGAGCGAAGTGAATGTAAAATACCGTTATTAAACCTACTATCTCAGTTCCAGACTAAGTTTCACACAACACAATGTACCATAATAAGTGAAATAGTTGAGTAGGGTATCCAAGGAGATCAAATGGTACAAACTACTAAATTGAGAAGGTTTACCCTCCGTGGTTCATGGATATATGCACATATACGGTGGCACCTTGTATTACATAAAGTTCCTCCTTTCCTTCATTCACTTCCACTGAATTGTCAAGGGGCGAGAAGTACAGTCTTATTCCACTGAACCTTTCATCGCCATAGATTCATACTCACAACAAGGTCCTTTAAAAAAAACATTCTTTTTCGCTTTTGTTTCATGTTACAAACAGGGACTTGACTTTTACTCCTTATCTTTGTTGCAGCGTTGGGTCAACTTGCCCAGAGCAGTTGCCCTTAGGAAGTTAGGTGATAAGGCACCCTTAAAGACTTAATAGCCAGATAAGAGAGGCCAATTCTGTTTTCTTTTTCCTGTTTTGCTTTAATTAGAACGTTAAGTATCAAACTGAGAGTAGCGGAATCTCTTACCTTGTTCATACCACCATTCCATCCTTCAAACCAAGTTCATTCATGAATACAAGCATGGCACTGTATGTAGGCTTATGATCCATGTTAAACACCGGAGGATAGACTTAATTCCCAAAGTAGTCAGGCGTACAACAGTTATGATCTCGTAAAAAGTATAACTACTTGGATTTGCACAAAACTTATTAATCACAGAGTATGGTAATTGATTATGTAATGACTCATTAAGAACTGTGATAACAATGTTATGAAACAGATTTTTCATTCTCAACATAAAACAACTCAACAACGGAATGAAAAGAATTACAATGACCTTAGTTTAAAACTGAAACTGTTAAACTGTGGAAAGTAGGAAAAAAAACAGAAAACAAATTCTCACTTCGTATTAACCATGCCTATCTCAAACCTAAGTCTCTCAAAGATTTCTCTTGGTAAGGGCTTGGTAAAAATGCCAGCTAACTGCTTGTCTGTCGAACAGTGAAGTAGAATGACGGTGCCGTGTTCAACATGATCTCGAATAAAGTGATGACGAATATCTATATGTTTAGACCGTGAGTGAAGAACTGGATTCTTTGTAAGCTCAATGGTACTCGTGTTGTCACAATAGATTGGGACGGGTATAAAAGAGAGGCCATAGTCTTCAAGTTGTCTAAATAACCACAGGATCTGTGCACAACAAGCAGCAGCAGCTACGTATTCAGCCTCAGTTGTGGACAGAGCAACAGATGCTTGTTT
Source organism: Limonium bicolor (assembly GCA_023374045.1). Classification (NCBI taxonomy): domain Eukaryota; kingdom Viridiplantae; phylum Streptophyta; class Magnoliopsida; order Caryophyllales; family Plumbaginaceae; genus Limonium; species Limonium bicolor. The sequence goes on from CM041780.1 coordinate 110,453,966, forward strand.
TCTTGACGACCATGATATCAGATTGGATCCAAAGAACTGTGTAGTACCCGTGGTGCTCTTTCTATCAGTAAGGGAGCCTCCAAAGTCAGCATCCGTGTATGCAGCAAGAGTAGGTAGTGAGTCTGCAGTGTATAATAAACCAAGTGATGATGTCCCTTGAAGATAATGAAAGATGCGTTTCACTGCCTTGACATGGGGTACTTTTGGATGTGCCTGAAACCGCGCACAGAAACAGACACTTTGCATTATATCTAGTCTACTAGCTGTAAGATAGAGCAGGGAACCAATCATTCCTCTATAAACCGTGGGATCTGTGGATTCTGCATCAGGCTCCGACCTAGTCTGGAGAGTGGTAGATTGGTGTATGCATCTGCTTACTCTCATGGAACTTGGATTTGGTTAAAACTCAAGTGTGTACTTGGTTTGACTGATAAACGTTCCATCTGCTGTCTACCTAATTTGGAGTCCTAGAAAGAAGGTGAGCTCACCCATGTTACTCATTTGAAATTCTTTGGTCATCATAGAAGCAAAGCCTTGTGTTTACTGGAACTGGTAGAACCAAAAACATATCATCGACATAGATCTGAACTAACAGCTTGTCTGCCCCGTTTTTCTTTGATGAACAGCGTGCGATCCACCTTCCCCGTACAAAATTTTGTTGTAGAAGAAAGATGTTAACCGCTAGGCCTCATTGGCCAGCCCTGGCGCTTGCTTAGACCATATAGAGCTTTTCTTCAATCGAACACATAATCAGGTTTCTCTGATCAACAAAACCAGGAGGCTGAGAAACGTAAACTTCTTCCTTGAGATTTCCATTCAAGAACGCGCACTTCACACATCCATTTGATAAAGAGTGAATTTGTTAATGTGGCAAATGCAATGAGAGGCGAATAGCCTCAAGGCGAGCAACCGGAGCGTAGTCTCATCAAAATCCAGCCTTCTTGTTGATTGTAACCTTTGGCCACCAATCGTGCTTTGTTCCTGTAATATGTCCTTCTGAATCCAGCTTATTCCTATAACCCACTTAGTTCCAATGATATTTTGATCTTTCGGTTTAACAACAAGTTCCCACACACATTTCGTACAAATTCATTCAGCTCCTCGTGCATGGCATTAATCCAGCTCTTATCCTCCAATGCTTCTTTCCAGTTTTAGGTTCTGTTGTGGAAACAAAACCAGAGAAGGCTCAGAAGTTTTTGCGTGGTAGATCGAGTTCTCACTCCTTGTCTGTCCAAGTCTGACAGATATTTGTGATATCAATGCCAGGAGCATTCCTTGCTGTCAAGCGATGAGGTGCTTCTGTTGTCGGTCTTTGAGAGGCTTATTGTTGACTGATACAGTCAGAGGCTGTCCTGAGTTCGGAACTGATGGAGGTGATGTCCGGTTTGAGTCAAATCTTCTTCGAAATCTCCTCCTGAATTATCATCAAGAGAAACGTCTCCTTCTTTAGCCTGTAACAGATCCTCGATTACTCCTTGACTTGACCTTCCTCCAAAGTTGTTTCTCATCAAACTTGACATTTGTGGATTCTTCTACCACAAGAGTTCGTTTGTTGAAAACCCGATACGCCTTGCTCTTCATAGAGTAACCAAGGAAAACTCCAATGTCATCCTCTTATCAAATTTACCCAATTGATTTTCCCATTATTATGAATATAACATGTGCAACCAAACACTCTTAAATGTGTAATAGACGGTTTACGACCTTTGAACACTCGTAAGGGGTCTTAAGTAATATGGGTCGAATAAGAGCTCTGTTAAGGATATAGCAAGCAGAATTGATAGCCTCCCCCCAAAAACTAGATGAAAGTCCACTGCTGTTCAGCATAGTACGTGCCATCTCCTGAAGAGTTCTATTCTTACGTTCTACAACACCATTTTGCTGAGGTGTTCTGGCTGCGGAGTAAGTATGGGTTATTTCAGTATCAGTACAGAACTGAGACATTTCTGATTAAGGAATTCCGTTCCTTGGTCAGTGCGTATGCACTTTACCATACTCTCAGTTTGAGTCTGAAGTTGTAAGATCAGGTTTTGATCTCATTGAAAGCCTGATCCTTGTGATGAAGTAGTATAACCCAAGTATATCTTGAGTAATCATCGACAACTACCAAGATGTATCTCTTTCCAGACTTGCTTTGTACTCTCATCGGCCCCATTAAATCCATGTGTAGTAAATCTAGAACTTTAGTACTGCTGACCATACCGTTAGATTTGTGTGAAACATGTGTAAGCTTATTCAAGGCACAATCTTGACAAATCGAGCTGTGTTCAAGTTTCTTCTCTGGTAGACCATGCACCAACCCTTTTATCCTGAGTTTATTAATTAACCGATGATGTGCATGCCCCAACCTACGATGCCACAGTAATGCGTCCTCTTCGTTAACCGTGAGACATGATAAATCACTCTGATCACTAACGTCTACCATGTAAAGATTACCTACTCTACAACCTTGGAGCAAAACTTCCTATGTAGCCTTGTTGCGTATCTGAAAACTGTTAGAATCAAATACCACCTCGGATGGACCCTTGTCACAAACTTGTGAAACGCTAAGTAGATCATGACTGAGGCCTTCCACAAGACTAACTTTATCAATGCAGTGTTCTTTTCCAATCGTACCCATGCTGATTATTCTACCTTTCCCATTGTTGCCGAAAGTTACTTTTCCTCCTCTTTGTTCGACTAGAGTATTGAACTTACCTCTATCACCACTCATATGTCTTGAACAGCCGTTATCCATCAGCCACCAATTATCGTGTTGTGAGGCTGCTAGTGCCTATGAACAGGTGACTACTTGTTAGTCTTAGGTACCCAAACTTGTCTAATTGTGGTTTTCTTTTGATACGAAAAATTGTCTCTGACTTGGTCAGTTCTAAACTGAGAATAGATTCTGGATGTATAAGGGATACGTCTAGAGTTTAAGGCTCTACAGAAACCTATACTATGACCATGCTTATGACAATACTGACAGAAATACTTAGTCCTAGTGTTTTGAGGGCTAGGAATTTTGCAAGTGTTTGAAGAATTCGATGTTTCTACACTTCTCTTTCCAATCAACATTTGTGTTAAGTCGGCTTTTCCTGTATACCAACTAGGATTCCGATGGGAATATATCTCTTTTTCTCTTAAGATTCCTGACAGCCTATTTGTCAAGGTCTCATTTTCTTTTTTCGAATTTTCACAGCCTTTCTGAAGAGATCTAAACTCAGTTTGTGCCCACTCGGGTAAACATTCAATCCTTTCTACCAAGGGTTTTACGAATTTTATTTGAGGAATTTCTTTAACTGAGTTTTCCATGACAGGTTCCTTAGGCACCTCTAAATTAGATAATTTTGATTCAAGCAGTTTAATTTTAACAACAGCAGTAGTCAGTAAGTTAAAGATCTCTTTTTTAGATAAGGAATTGAAAGTACTTTCGCTGAGTTCAGGACTTACCTCATCTGCCTCAAGAACCTTCTTCCAGTCTTCACTAGCCATCATGCAGAAGTCTTTGTCTGATGCCACGCTTACTTCTTCATCTTCCTCGACAACGGCCGTCATGCACACCTCGGCTGTTTCTTCTGTTTCTGAGTCTGTATCTGAAACGTCTTGCCCCCATGCCGCCGCAGCTACTTCTGTGAACTTCTTGACTTTGTCATGAAAATTTTCTTTTGGTTTTAGTGTGCAATATTTGACCACATGTCCTGGTTTATTGCACCTAAAGCATATAATTAGGTCTTTCTTAAACTTGGATTTATCAAACCTAGACCCCGACCCTCGCTTTCCTCCGAATATCTTCCTAATTCCATTGGCGATCATGGTAATCTCCTCATCCTCATCAGTAATCTCACTTTCCTTCTCTTTTTCATTTGATACTTTCTTGGCCTTCAGTGCCAGGTCCTTGTTCATCCCTGGATTTGACAATTCCCCTCTCATCTTTCCCTGGTAAACAGTCAGTTCTGAGCCCATCTCTTCAAAAGACAATTTTGCCAAATCCTTAGTGGTCTCCAACAATGTGGCAAAGTTCAGCCAGTCTTTATCGAGACTATCCAGAAATCTCTCATTCACCACATCGTTGTCAAGAGTTACCCCGACACCTTGAGTTCACACAAAATCTTATCAAACCTCTCCAGTGTCTCAGATATGGTCTCACCGTCTGACATCTTGAAATTATCCAGCTGTCTTTTAAGCTGCTTTCCTTTAGCCTTTTTCACCGAATCAGTTCCCGCATATGCGGTCTTAAGGAATTCCCATACTTCTTTGGCGGTGCGCAAACCCAACACCTTTTGTTGGTCTGAGTCTGACAACGAAGACATTATAACCCTTCGTGCTTGTCTGTTCTTACTAATCATCTTGTTGTCGGTTTCACTCCAACTAGCCTTAGGTTTCTCCTTGGTAACTCCGTTCTCCTCGAACTTGGGTTTCAGGTCGCCATCAGTGACTATGTCCCATAATTGTAGATCGATGGATATCAGTTGATCTTCCATCTGTTCACTGATAAGTGTGAAATTTATATAGTTTTATAGGTGCTTGGTCATTATCTTATGTAACTTTTTATGCACCTTCTCACACTTATCCTATGCTTTTTGTAACTCTTACTTTGGATTGGAACTAATTCCAATTTATATGATAAAATCAGGAAATGATGACAGAAATGCATAGTTCGCCTCACGAACTTTCCAACGCAACAAACGGGGACCAAAACGGACTTATAACGAAGAATCTGAGGGAGATTGAAGATTAGAGTACACTCGGATATATATACACTTGTCGCTGTGAGACATCCTGTTGCAACCGCCTGAAATGGCGAGGTGAACCAGGCGGACAGGAGTATTACAACCGCCTATTTTGGCGAGTTCACCAGGCGGACGGACATGAGGCTACCGCCTGATTTCGAGCGGACAAGAGAGGCAGGACCGCCTGTAAAGAAGCGGACGTGACTAATTCAAGCGCACGAAACAGTTTTCTTCTTATTTCTCGGCGCCGCGCTCGAACTACTACTTCATTAATTGCAGACGGCGCCCACCTTAAATTGTGCACGCGTGACTGGCTCTGCAATCAATTGCTCTGCCCGATGAAATCTCTGACTGCAATCTTCACCGATCTGCACCAACTCCACCGCCATCTACTCGCTAGCTCACTGTCCCTGTCACTTCTCCGTTGTCTGCTTCTGAAATCCTCCGCCTATATAAACCCACACTCTCCTTGCTAAAAATCATCAGTCATTCACGCACCTATCAATCGATCCATTCACTCCATTCACTTCATCAAAAATCCATTCATCTATCAGTCCACGAATTAATCCATTCATCGACGAATCCACCACTTCATCCATCTTCTCCATAATTCACTCGACACCACCACCATTTTATTTTCTTTCTCCCGTAAACATCACCACACGTACTACACTCACACACTCACAAATTCATTCTCCAAATTCACTTACGTACACATCCATTTACAATTCACAAATCACTCGACCACCACCACAAAACTCACGCCCCACCATTCTCCATATATTATCACCTGCCTCAATTCTATTCCGGTCTGTCAGAATAACGGAGCAGCTTCGGAGTCAGCGAAACAGATGATTTCTTTTACTCTTATCTCTGCTCATTTATTTAACATGTCCGGTTAGATTATTTATACTCTGGGGGATGGTTATTATTAGTTTGTTTTAATTGTGCACTTTATTTTACCGGTTTAAATTAATTATAATTTGATACGATTAATGTTATTATCTCGCTTTTTAATAAATTACATGAGTTTATTAAATTGCTTTACGAAATCTATTTTGATCAGATCCGTGATAAATAGATAGGTCACTTAATTGTTATGTCTGTGGAAAAATTTATTCTGATTGAATAAATCTAGTATTTCAGATGCAAAATTATATTCCTTTTAACTAGCCGTTTACATGTGTTTTGCCTGAGTTTAGATCAAACCTTGCATGTTCTGGTAAACGAGGTCATTAGAATTTAGGATTTAAATCTGAAGACTATAAAAGGAATTTTGCCAAATTATTCTTAATTAAACCGGTAGAATAGCATAATTAATCAAACGAGTAAAACCTGAACCCAGAGTTCGTTCTTCCATTTTCACAAACCACTTTTAATATTTTGTTTTTTAATTTTAGTTGTTATTTAAATTACAGTTTAACAAAACAAAATTCCCCCTCAATTTATAACCTTTGCTAAGTCTAGATAATTATCACATAGTCCCACGGTTCGATACCTGGTTCCCATAAACTCTACTACAATAACCGGGATTTTTGCAACCTGACGGTTTTCTGATTTATTATTTTCTAAGATTATTTCTTGGTATTTAATAGGTCAAATTTATCGTTTGCAAATTGGCGCCGTTGCCGGGGACTAGATTCCTGTCTAGTCCTTAGCTTGGGTTATTATTAAAAAACAAAAAAATATACATTATTATTAATATTATTATTGTATCTATCTATTTTTTTTATTTTCTAATTTTAAATTAATTTTTCTTTATTTAGCTATACTACTTTTATTTCATTTTACTCTGCTTGCAAACTTTTGTGGAGTTTTGTCCTTCTCTTTTGCAGAAAATTAATGGTGTACACCCGTTCTTGGTCAGACACTCATCTCGACTGGGATAGAATCCTTGACCCGGAAATCGAACGTACCGCTCAGCTAGCCAGACGCCAACAGAGGTTCCAAAGAGAAATACAAATGGCAACTCCTACAAACGGTAGTCAAGCAATGAGGCAATTTAGCAGACCAGCGGCCATTCCAAGAAGAAGCCCAGTAGCTCTTCCTACGCTACCACCTGAATTAATGAAGGAATGGAAGGATCTGAAGCCATCACATCAAAACAAGGTCATACGAGAGATGCCCTCTGGCACATTTGACGGTTCCAACCCCAACGACGCCCTAGATCATGTAAACCGATTTCTAATAATATTGATCAAATTGGGTGCTCAGATAGTCTCCTGGATATGCTAGAATGAGTTTATTTCCTAGCAGCCTCACTGGTGAAGCAATGAAATGGTTCTACTGTCTTCCCTCTGGTATTATCACTAGTTGGGAGGAGATGACAACCAGGTTCTATGAAAAATATTATCCTATTTCTAGAACTAGGAATTTGGTTGCTGCTTACTTGCTTTCAAACAGGGAGGTGCTGAAACTATCTGTGAGGCATGGGATCGTTTTAAAGAAATGCTCCGACAGTGTCCTCATCACGGACAAGACCTCACGTGTATTGCTATGACGTTCTTTAATGGATTGCAGCATATACACCAAGCCGAAGTTAGATCAGCTTTGGGAGGAAACATCCTCAACCGATCCGGCAATGATTTCATGGCGGCCATGGAGACGTACATTGAAGAGGTCCGTCAGTGGGGCACCGAAGGTGGCAGAACTATGACAATGGGTGCCAAAGGTGCAAGGAATATAGATCCTTGGATGGAGCAGATGGCAGAGTCACAAGCTCAACAATCCACACTGGTAAGCTCACTAGTAAAAAGATTTGACGATTTTCTAATTAATGGTCAGCCTTCTCAGCAGGTAAAGAGGATAGCTTCTTCATCCTCATCTGAGCCTCTGTGCTCTCATTGTGGTGGTGACCACTCGTTTGAAGTATGCCCTTATCTGGAGGAGATACGGATCGCTGAAGAAGCCAACTTTGTAGGACAAGGGAATTACCAACAACCCTGGAACCGAAATCAACATCCGAATCTCAGGTATGGTAATCCCAACAATGCTTTAAATTCGAATCTTTTACAAAGTAATGTGCAGGGACCCCCAGGCTTCTCTAGGCAACCATACAATCAAGCTCGTCCTCAGATGCAGATGGGACAGGGCCAGAACTCTTACCAGCCACCTGTTAAATCTGCATCTGATGAAAAGATGGAACGGCTACAGGATATAATCACTTCAATGGCTACCACCCAGAAGGAACAACAAACTCTCAACCAATCCCTGATGGATAGTCAAAGAAATCTAGAGCAGCAGATAAACCAGCTACTTACCAACCAGCACCAAAGGCAGCCGGGCTCATTTCCATCTCAACCTCAGCAGAATCCGAGAGAGACGGCCAAGGCCTTAAGGATCTGCAACTGTGGTACATCCTCGGAAATCCAACCTGAGGATGAGCTCAGTGCAGCCGTGACATTAAGAAGTGGCAAGCAGCTGGGAAATAATCAAGAGCAAGTGACTGCACAACAAACCGGTGAAAAGATCACCCATTCTAATAAATCATCAGACCTTCGGTCCCACCAGTGGTAGTTTCTGAAGGGATATAGGCTCCAATCAATTCTTCTCCTTCTCCATCTTCTATTCAAATTGATGTACCTTCTTCTACTCCTAAGCGAATAGAACTTCCATTTCCAAATAGGATGAAAAAGAAGTGTTTAGATGAGCAGTTCAATAAATTCTTAAGTATATTCAAGAAACTGACTATCGATATACCTTTAATTGATGCTTTACAGGAGATGCCCAATTATGCAAAATTTTTGAAGGATCTCGTGACAAAGAGGAAGAAGAAGCAGGACAAGGAGACTGTCCACCTTACAGAAGAGTGCTCTACGGCGTTACTTCGAGCACTTCCCCCAAAACAGAAGGATCCGGGCACTCCTATTGTTCCCTGTTTTATCGGAGATATCGATTGTGGAAGTGGCCTGTGTGACCTGGGTGCAAGCATCAACATCATGCCATATGCAACCTTCTTGAAGGTAAAAGGGGAGAGCTTCACCCAGTCCCTTTTAAACTCCAGCTGGCCGACAGATCCGAGATAAAACCGATGGGAATTGTGCGAGATCTTGTAGTGGGAGTTGACCGCTTCATCTTTCCTGCGGATTTTGTGTTTTAGACATAGATGATGATGTGGAAGTCCCACTCATTTTGGGTCGTCCTTTTCTGAGTACTGCCAAGGCGGTCATTGACGTGCATGATGGCAGAATCACCTTGAGGTACGGAGATGAGAAGATAGAGTTTGATATGAAAAAGATGATGAAGTTAAGTTCTACTTCAGCTCATTCAGTTATGTCGGTAAGTATACAAGATGAGGATGGCGAGGTATGTGAACTTTCTACTGATGATGAGATTTATTCTATACTTTCTTCTACTTTTTCAGATTTGAACCTTTAGAACATGTTCTTATATCTTCTGTTGAGGATAAAACTCTTAATATGGATGTTAATACAGCTCTAGCACATGTAGAGAGAGGAAAACCAGGTTTTCAAGCCTATCGCCCTCCTTTGGAGAGACTTGATAAAGAAATCCAAAGACCTGTTCCTTCTATAGAGCAACCTCCAGTACTTGAGCTTAAGGAGCTCCCCTCTAATCTCAAGTACTGCTTTTTAGCTAATGATAATTATTTGCCTGTCATTGTTTCATCTTCTTTGACTTCTGGGCAAGAAAGCAGGTTACTTGAGATTCTGAGAAGACATAAGAGAGCCATCGGATGGACTCTAGCTGATATCAAAGGCATCAACCCGGCCTTCTGTACACATCATATCTATATGGAGGAAGACTACAAACCTGTCAGACAACCCCAGCGTCGGCTCAACCCTAACATGAAGGAAGTTGTCAAGACAGAGGTGTTGAAGCTTCTGGACGCTGGGATCATTTACCCTATATCGGACAGCACATGGGTAAGTCCTGTACAGGTAGTTCCTAAGAAAGGAGGTTTTGAAGCTGTTATAAACGACAAAGGTGAGTCCATTCCCCAACGAAAGATCACTGGATGGCGTATGTGTATAGATTATAGGCGTTTGAATTCAGCCACCAGGAAAGATCATTTCCCACTCCCCTTTATTGATCAAATGCTCGAGAGATTGGCTGGGCAGGAATATTACTGTTTTTAGATGGTTTTTCAGGGTACTTTCAAATTCCTATTGCACCTGAGGACCAGGACAAGACTACCTTTACTTGTCCATTTGGTACCTTTGCATACAAAAGAATGCCCTTTGGTTTATGTAATGCCCCTGCCACTTTCCAGCGCTGCATGCAGGCCATCTTTGCAGACTTCATTGAACAGAGTATAGAGGTATTTATGGACGATTTTTCTGTCTATGGCTCTGACTTTGATGTTTGTCTAGCACAGCTTGATCTTATCCTTGGACGGTGCGAAGAGACCAACCTAGTTCTCAACTGGGAGAAATGCCATTTTATGGTAAAGGATGGGATAGTGCTCGGCCACAAGGTGTCTGCTAAAGGGATTGAGGTTGACAAAGCAAAAGTCGAAGTGATAGAGAAGCTACCAGCGCCCACTTGTGTAAAGGAAGTAAGATCTTTTCTGGGGCATGCAGGTTTCTATCGTCGGTTTATTCAAGATTTTTCCAAAATTGCTAAACCTTTGACTGATCTGCTAATGAAAGATGTTTCATTTATATTTTCTGAAGATTGTATTTCTGCTTTTAATTTAATTAAGCAAAAATTGGTAGCTGCCCCTATCGTTGTTTCTCCTGACTGGTCATTGCCATTTGAAATTATGTGTGATGCTAGTGACTTTGCAGTAGGTGCAGCCCTGTGCCAAAAGAAAGATAAGGTGTTGAGAGTTATTGCTTATGCCAGCAAAACTCTAGATGATGCCCAGAGAAACTACACAACAACTGAGAAAGAGCTCCTGGCAGTGGTCTTCTCCTTAGATAGATTTCGATCATATTTATGGGGAAGTAAAGTGATTATCCACACTGACCACTCTGCTCTTAAATATTTATTTGCCAAGAAAGAGGCCAAGCCTCGCTTGCTACGTTGGATTCTTCTTTACAGGAATTCGATATAGAAGTGAGGGACAAGAGTGGTAAACTGAATGTTATTGCTGACCATCTCTCTAGGATGGTAACTCCTGACGATGGTATTCCTATTAATGAATTTTTTCCCGATGAAGCCGTCTTCAGTTTGAAAAAGGTGCAAGAGCCATGGTATGCTGATATGGCTAATTTTCTTGTTTCTGGAGTTGTTCCTCATGATTTATCATATTCCCAGAAAAAGAAATTCCTTTCTGACTCACGCCATTATATCTGGGAGGACCCTCACTTGTTTCGAGTGTGTGCAGATAGCTTAATTCGCAGGTGTCTCCCTGATGATGAGGTACCCAGTGTTCTGGAGTTTTGTCACTCCAGAGAAGCTGGAGGCCATCATGGATCCCATCGGACGGCGGCCAAGGTTTTGGAGTCCGGATTTTATTGGCCCACACTCCATAAAGACAGCCAAACCTTTGTGGCTAGTTGTGATAGCTGTCAGCGCATGGGCAATACTTCAAGACGACATGAGATGCCTCAGCAAAGCATTTTGGAGGTCGAACTTTTTGACTGTTGGGGTATCGATTTTATGGGGCCATTTCCTTCTTCATTAGGTTATCAATACATTCTGGTGGCAGTGGACTACGTGTCCAAGTGGGTTGAAGCCATACCATGCCATAATGCTGATTCAAAGACCGTGGTCAAGTTTATCAAAAAGCACATCTTCACTTGCTTCGGAGTTCCACGAGCAATTATCAGTGATGGGGGATCACATTTTTGCAACCGTTCATTCGATGCCTTGCTGGCTAAGTACGGAGTACGTCATAAGGTTGCACTACCGTATCACCCACAAACAAATGGACAAGCTGAAGTATCCAATCGAGAGTTGAAGTGGATTCTCCAAAAGACACTAAACTCTTCAAGGAAGGACTGGTCTCTACGGTTAGATGACGCTCTCTGGGCCTACAGGACAGCATTCAAGACACCCATCAGGATGTCTCCTTTTAGGCTGGTATATGGGAAATCTTGCCATCTACCTGTTGAGTTGGAGCATAAGGCGTACTGGGCACTTAAGGCCCTGAACTTTGACATACTTGCTGCTGGTGAGAAACGCAAATTTCAGCTTTCAGAGCTTGAAGAACTAAGAGATCAAGCTTACAACAGTGCTCGAATCTACAAGGAGCGCACCAAGAAACTCCACGATCAAATGATCAAGAAGCGTGACTTCAAAGTTGGAGATTGGGTGCTCCTCTACAACTCCAGATTGAAGATATTTCCAGGAAAGCTTAAATCTCACTGGGCAGGACCATTTAAGGTGGTAGGGGTTACTTCATTTGGAGCCTACGCACTGCAGAACAAGAAGGGTGAAACCTTCAAAGTTAATGGGGCCCGTCTGAAAAGGTATACTTGTCCTGCTGATGTTTCTACTAACTTGCTTGGAGTTTCTTTTGTCCAGGTACAGCAGGATCTCTCTTCCCCTGTTTCGGAGTCGGCGCCACCTAAAAAGAGGTCTCTCCCATGGCGGTTAAAACATAAGTTCCGAAAGCTGCGCAACTTAGTTCTAGGAAGTTGTGGGACCCCTTCCCACTCCTCTTCCTCTTTCTCCTAAATCGGACTGCCGAGTCTAGCTTGAGACTTTAAAACAGAGCAGCTTGGTGGGAGGCAACCCACCACTTATTTTCAATTTACAGGAAGAATTCTCTACCCTATTTCTTACACTTACTTTACAGTTTTCTGTGTGCTTCAATAATTTGTCTAATATTATAAATATATATAATATATATATATATATATATAATGCTATTAGTCTATTTGCTTATTTTTCTTCATTAAGGAGTGGCAGCACATGAGGCAGTAATAACTTGAATTCTTCTGGCTGTTTAGAAAATTCTTTCCAGGCTCATCTTGCGCAATTCTACAGCTGAACTCAAGTGTGGGGTGGACCGTGCAACACACCGTGAACGGACTCTGGGGAGTATTCTAAATCCTTTTCACTCTTTACTGTTACACATACTCCCCTCTGAACTACTATATGTCTTACTTTTTGTTTCCCGTTGGATTGCTTGCACAACATTCATACTTCCACAGCAATGAGGACATTGCTTCACTCTAAGTGTGGGGTGGGGTAACCTCCTTCGTAGCTTGTTTTTTGTGTGTCTTTGAGCTCCTTTCTCTTGCGTTTGTTTAAGTCTTGCTGTGTTGCTCAACTTGGAAGGAAGCCATAGAGGAAGTATAAATGGTTAGCTGATCTTGGGGTGCAAAATTTTTAAATTTTTTCTGGTTTTAACTGATTAAAAGGAAGTCTATGTTCTGTGAATACTATAATGATTGAGAATACTCACCATCTGAACCCTGTTTTTAGCCTTGAGCCTTGGAATGTCTGGATTGAAATGGTTGGAAAAAGAACAAGGCAAGGTACTCCGCTGATCCTAAGCATGCTTAATTTTAATTCTGATCCAAAGTCAGGCCTCGTCCACTTGGTTATTAAGTCCTTTGGGGTGCCTCATCATCTAGCTACCTAAGGTCCTTGTGATCTGGGATAGTTGACCCAAAGCCGTTACATGGGTGGAGAGAAAAGTCTGTGGTGAAAGAACTTAAAAGCGCTTAAATTGAAAAATGTGAAATCATTGTGCTAAATGAAAATATAATCCTCTCTATGGTTCAAGAGTATGTGGCATTGAAAGGTATGATGGAATAAGATCTTACTTCATGCCCCTTGTCGTTCTAACGGTTTGAGAATGTAAAGGTGGATTGGCTCATTGCTAAAGGCGAGGTTCTTATGGTTTTGTTTCTCTATTATTAGCTTTGAATGACTTCCCGTTTTATGAAAAAGAAAAATGCCCCTGTATTGGTAAAACTAGTAATCTTTCTTCTGTGCCCTTCCTTTTGAGTTGAGTTTCATTCGCTTGACTTGAACTCGTGTTTGAGAGTTTTGCTTGAGGACAAGCAAAGAGCTAAGTGTGGGGTGATTTGATAAGTGTGAAATTTATATAGTTTTATAGGTGCTTGGTCATTATCTTATGTAACTTTTTACGCACCTTCTCACACTTATCCTATGCTTTTTGTAACTCTTACTTTGGATAGGAACTAATTCCATTTTATATGATAAAATCAGGAAATGATGACAGAAATGCATAGTTCGCCTCACGAACTTTCCAACGCAACAAACGGGGACCAAAACGGACTTATAACGAAGAATCTGGGGGAGATTGAAGATTAGAGTACACTCGGATATATATACACTTGTCGCTGTGAGACATCCTGTTGCAACCGCCTGAAATGGCGAGGTGAACCAGGTGGACAGGAGTATTACAACCACCTGTTTTGGCGAGTTCACCAGGCGGACGTACATGAGGCTACCGCCTGATTTCGAGCGGACAAGAGAGGCAGGACCGCCTGTAAAGAAGCGGACGTGACTAATTCAAGCGCACGAAACAGTTTTCTTCTTATTTCTCGGCGCCGCGCTCAAACTACTACTTCATTAATTGCAGACGGCGCCCACCTTAAATTGTGCACGCGTGACTGGCTCTGCAATCAATTGCTCTGCCCGATGAAATCTCTGACTTCAATCTTCACCGATCTGCACCAACTCCACCGCCATCTACTCGCTAGCTCATTGTCCCTGTCACTTCTCCATTGTCTGCTTCTGAAATCCTCCGCCTATATAAACCCACACTCTACTTGCTAAAAATCATCGAGTCATTCACGCACCTATCAATCGATCCATTCACTCCATTCACTTCATCAAAAATCCATTCATCTATCAGTCCACGAATTAATCCATTCATCGACGAATCCACCACTTCATCCATCTTCTCCATAATTCACTCGACACCACCACCATTTTATTTTCTTTCTCCCGTAAACATCACCACACGTACTACACTCACACACTCACAAATTCATTCTCCAAATTCACTTACGTACACATCCATTTACAATTCACAAATCACTCGACCACCACCACAAAACTCACGCCCCACCATTCTCCATATATTATCACCTGCCTCAATTCTATTCCGGTCTGTCAGAATAACGGAGCAGCTTCGGAGTCAGCGAAACAGAAGATTTCTTTTACTCTTATCTCTGCTCATTTATTTAACATGTCCGGTTAGATTATTTATACTCTGGGAGATGGTTATTATTAGTTTGTTTTAATTGTGCACTTTATTTTACCGGTTTAAAATTAATTATAATTTGATACGATTAATGTTATTATCTCGCTTTTTAATAAATTACATGAGTTTATTAAACTGCTTTACGAAATCTATTTTGATCAGATCCGTGATAAATAGATAAGTCACTTTAATTGTTATGTCTGTGGAAAAATTTATTCTGACTGAATAAATCTAGTATTTCAGATGCAAAATTATATTCCTTTTAACTAGCCGTTTACATGTGTTTTGCCTGAGTTTAGATCAAACCTTGCATGTTCTGGTAAACGAGGTCATTAGAATTTAGGATTTAAATCTGAAGACTATAAAAGGAATTTTGCCAAAATTAATTCTTAATTAAAGGTAGAATAGCATAATTAATCAAACGAGTAAAACCTGAACCCAGAGTTCGTTCTTCCATTTTCACAAACCACTTTTAATATTTTGTTATTTTAATTTTTAGTTGTTATTTAAATTACAGTTTAGAACAAAACAAAATTCCCCCTCAATTTATAACCTTTGCTAAGTCTAGATAATTATCACATAGTCCCACGGTTCGATACCTGGTTCCCATAAACTCTACTACAATAACCGGGATTTTTGCAACCTGACGGTTTTCTGATTTATTATTTTCTAAGATTATTTCTTGGTATTTAATAGGTCAAATTTATCGTTTGCATTCACACCAGCTGGTGTAGTTGAACTTTGTCAACTTTGGAGGTTTAACGCTGTAGGTATTCATCTCGATCTACCCTGAAGAAGTTTCTTCGAAGTGAGGGTAACCTTGCTCTGATATCAATTGTTAAATCCTACCGCTAGTGTATGACGCATCTTAGTCTAGGACTGACAAAGAACAGAGAACAGGAATAACTATAGAACTTAATTGACTTTCACATAAATCACGTATCACACCTGATACAAGTTAAAGCACGTACAACCTGCACTTCTTTATGTTCTCACGAGTACAAATACTCAGATCACGTCTAGAAACGACTATCCCTTAATTCCAAGCACCTGAAGTTCTACCCCGTGTATAACTTCAGATTATTAACCCAGATCGATATTACAATTGTTGTAAATCTCTTCACATAAGAATCCCTATTGTGTTTCCCGTGTTTCCCACTCGGTTTTCCTTATTCGTAAAACCTATTTCTTTAACCCTAGTCTCACCACTTACTTTATAGATGTCGAGTCGTTAAGTAATCAGTCACTGCCTAAGATTTTATTTATCTTTAACAGATAGATAAAATCTTACTTAATATCTTCTATCTTCTTTCTTTGCTCTCTCGGTTTAGGACTAACCGCGCCTTCAGTTATTGGTCTTTTTATGCTTGTCAGTTTGAAGCTGAGTTTGCCGATCAAAATAGCATTAACAACTAGGAACTCGTAATGTCCATAACGAGTCCTGAAAGCGGACTTAGGCACATCGTCTACCTTAATCCTCAACTGATGGTAGCCGGACCTCAGATCGATCTTAGAAAACGCCTTAGCTCCTGCTAGCTGGTCGAACAAGTCATCTATGCGCGGGGGAGGATACCTATTCTTAATGGTAACCTTGTTGAGCACCTTGTAGTCAATGCACAAACGCATGCTACCGTCCTTCTTCTTAACAAATAACACTGGCGCTCCCCAAGGCGACACACTAGGGCGAATGAAGCCCTTGTCTAACAACTCCTGCAACTGAACCTTCAATTCCTTGAGCTCAGCAGGCGTCATGCGGTATGGGGCCTTAGAAATGGGCTGAGTCTCAGGTGCGAGCTCGATCGAGAACTCCACCTCTCTGACAGGGGGAAGCCCAGGTACATCGTCCTAGAACACATCTGGGAAGTCTCTGACCACTGGAATCTCCTCCAACTTCGCATCCTTGCGAACCTCAGGGATGTAACACAGATATCCCTGGCATCCTTTCCTCAGAAAGCGAAACACTTGCATGGCTGAAATAACTGGCGGCAAACACGGAAGTCCATTCCCTGCTACAACTAGGCGGGGCTGACCCAGCTCCTCAAAAGTGACTTTCAAAGCAGCACATTCAATGTGGGCATGGTGCGCAGCAAGCCAATCCATGCCCAAAATCACATCAAAATTTGTCATCTCCATCGGGATGAGGTTAGCACACGGAGTCCTATCTCTGACTAACACAGGACTATCTTTACAAATGGAATTTAGAAGCATAGAAGAGTCCCTAACTAATGGACTATGCACACACAACTTAACACCAAGAGGCACAACAGGCAAACCGAGCTCACCCACCAACTCAGCAGAAATAAAAGAGTGGGTGGCTCCAGAGTCAAACAAGTAGAAAACAGAACAAGAAGACAGCTGGAGAATACCTGTGACAACTCTATCAGTCGATCAGTCTCTCTCTCCAGCCATTGAGTACACTCTGGCCTGGCCTTGGGGCTTCTTCTGCTCAGCCTGGTCTCGATCTCTAGACCTAGGGCGGACTCACCAGCTCTACCTCCAGAGCTACCTCTGCTCCTCTCGGCCTGAGGGCAGTCAGCGATCCTAGGCTCCAAGGATCCACACTTGAAGCAGGATCCGGACTTCCTATAGCAGTCCTGGCCTCGGTGAAACTTGCCGCAGACTTGGCACTTCGGAGCGGGAGCTGACGAAGACGAACCGCCTCTATCTCTCGAACGGTCCCCAGCGCGGTCTCCAGCTCGGTCTCCAGTAGACTAATTCTTCTGAGAAGCAGACTGATCCCTCCTATCGCTCTCGTCGGACCTCTGCTTCCTCTTCTGGTCCTTCCCTCCAGACTAACGGCCTCTCAAATCAGCCTCTACCAACAGGGCGCCATCAGCAACGTCCCTGAAGGTCTTGTGACGTAGAGGCATCACCGCAGAACGGATATCCGGCCTCAAGCCGCTCTCAAATTTCCTGGCCTTCCTATGCTTATCCGGCTCAGGTGCAAACTTAGACAAACTGATAAACTTACGGACATACTCCTCCACACTCATATCGCGCCCCTGGCGAAGCCTATTATACTCCAGGATTCGCTGGTCCTTATACACATCGGGGTAGAACTGTTTGTTAAACTCCCCAGTGTACTGCTCCCACGTCCAAGGCTGTGGGAACTTCCCCATCACAGACCTCCACCACTCCTTAGCCTCGGCCTTGAAAAGAAAGGTGGCAAAGTCCACCTTGTGCTCCTCTTCGGAGCCCATGACTCACAGCAAGTCCTCCACCTCTGACAGCCAATGACTGGCCTCCTGGGGGTCTCTTGCCCCATCAAACGATGGCGGCTTCAGCTTCATGAACTCCTGAAGCGCCTTCACATTCCGGCCTCCAGCATTAGCCCCAGCTGGGCCTGCTCCGCCAGCTGGTCCTCCTCCAGCTGGTCCACCCCCTGCAGCCATGGTCTGCATGAGCTGCGTCATAAACTGCTGAACAGCATCAGCAACATTTCCTGGAGCCCGTCTTGGTGGCATTCTGAAAGTCCAACAGCAAGCAGTTAAACTCAAACACTAGCACTGATGTTTCTGACTAATTGGCTAACTTAAAATCCCAGCAGATTAGAACCTAGAGCTCTGATACCACTAAATGTAACACCCCCAAACACTGGCCTAGGAGTTAGGGGTATTACACGCCGCATATTATTACATAATAACACAAGGCTCTAACAAACGAACTTAAACAGATAATCAAATAAGGCCCAAATGAATACTTGAATAAAGTAAAATCAAAATGATGTCGAAACATCCCCAAAAGTTATTACAGTACCCACCAAACGAATATCAAAAGCGGAAGCTAACTGAAGAGACCCAAAGGCTCAAAGTCAAATACATATGTCTCAAAGAATTCAAATAACGAAACAAACTAACTCCAGAGCTGAGCAAAGTGACCCTCGCTGATCAATCTGCAATGTTAGATAAAGTAGGGGAATGAGCAACCAACTATGCCCAGTAGATGACCAACTTCATCAACCAGCATGCTCAAAACATTTTAAGAATATTAACAAATCATAACGAGTCGCAAGGAGTCCATAAACATGTGAGAAAACAGAAGCAGAAGTCCATCCAATAAAGGACTAAACAGAGTCAGAGTCAACAGAATCAAAAAACGGAGCGGGACACTAGTTGATCACAGCATACACACAGAACGAGCAACCAGCTAGTGAACAGAACGAGGAAACCTCACTCGTAACAGAACAGATGAAACACCTATGAACAGAACGGGGAACATCACCCGTGAACAGAAGGATCCTACATAGCGCGCTACGAGACAGCAAAACCAGCCATCCAAAAGTTCAGACACAGAGATAACTAGGTCCCAAAACAGAAGCTTAAAACAATTATGCATATGTGCACCAAAGGCACCAGAAAGCACATAGGTAGCTTGGAAATCATAAGGCAAATCCAACCCCGCAAACGGAAGTGAAAACGGAGCTCAAACGAGCAAGTTGTGGTCAAAACAGTAGCTCTTCCGAACTTGTGTCCGGACATCGATGTTCGGACACAAGTCGAACCTTAAAACAGAAGCAGAGACAGAGGTGTCCGAACATCAAAGCTCAGACGGATGTTCGGACGTTCTTCGGAAATCAAATACATGTAAAGTCCGAATATGTGTCCGAACGACCAAGTTCGGACACAGGTTGAAGCAAAAACAGAAGAAGGAGATGAGTGTGTCCGAACTTCTGTCCGGACTTACAAGTTCGGACACCATTCGAGACTTGTAAGTCGGACTCGTCCTCGCACCCCGTCCGAACTTCAAAGCTCAGACGGAAGTTCGGACACGTCAAAACTTTAGAAAATTTAAAGCGCAGAAGGGCATGTCCGAACTTCCAAGGTCGGACGGAAGTTCGGATACGCCGAAAAACTCAGAGAACAGAGACGATTTTCACACAAACAGAAGCACCAAAACAATATCAAAACATCATAAGTTTGTAGAAAACAACCTTGGGGGTTTGTAGGCGTTTAAACGGCATTAAACAGACAGTTCACAACCATAATTCAAAGACAGAACGCATTCAGAATTTAGAACCGGAATGAAACTCCCCAAGGCCGAACACACTAATCGAATCCATCAGCCACCTACCTCAATCACAGTAGAGACGAATCCAATCTGAACAGCAGAGCTCGAATCCAAGCAGATACCCAAACGCAGACCGGAAATGCAATTCCCAAACTCTGAAGCAATGCAATCAAGAACAGGCCGAAGAACACCGAAATCATAACTAACTCTCAAATCAGAAACTGTCAACACAGAAGAATCCACAATCTATACCTGAAGTCGTCCACGAAACTCAGAGAAATCCAACAGTAGCAGAACCGATAAGGGGACGGAGCACAATCGTATTCCTAATTAGGTTGCAGAGGAGGGATTCAGACAAGAAGAAACATTCCAATTCCAGAATTGAAGGAGACTGAACAATGTGGATTACCTTACTCAGAACCAGATTTCGCAACGGCACACAATCCACAGTGGAATTCGAGGAAGAACCATAATTGGCAAGACTTGAAAGGTTGAACAGAGCGTAACAGTTAAGGGGGAGAGAGAGAGAGAGAGCAGAGATGAGAGGAACAGTTTAAGGGTTTCAAACTGAGCGAGGAGAGGAGCGTGACTGAGATCGTGTGAACGTAATTAGAAGGTAGGGAAAATAATTAAGAGGAAAAGGGAATAAAGTAATTAAGGAATTAACCTCACCAGGAATAGAATAAGAAAGGGAAAAAGACTTCTTCGGCCTCGTCTTTAATCAGAAGGACGCCCATGTCCTAAATCCAAAATACAATAGTGTAAGGCCACTTGTGACGAAATAAAATGCAGCGAAAACTATGGGTTATAGCATGGAGTTTAGGACTACAACCAAAGCAAGATTCCCACTCCACAAATGAAGCCAAAATCGGCTGGAGAACAAAGAATAAGAAGCTCAAAACTTGGAAATTTCTATTTTGCAAATGAGAGCTATAAATGCTATTTTTCGAATTTCTTTTTACCTCAAACCAACAAGATGAAGGGGGAGCTTCTAATGGTGGTCGCAATCTTCAAAAACAGCCATAACCATGGGGATGAAAGAGGGTATTTTCGGATTTTGAGAAGAGGGGAATGATCTCCTTGATGAGAGGAATCTAACGGTACCAATTTTGTAATTTTTGGAGAAGATTTGAGTGCTCAACAAGAGGAGAGAAGATGGAGGCTGGATGGTGTGGAGGGTGATTTTTCGGTATGAGGGGGGGTCTATCTAAATATGGTTCTGACTGAGAAGCCTAGATCCTAGATATTGCCATTCTGTGGAGGGTGAGAACCCTTTATTCTGGCATCCCTCAAATACCTATTAAATCGTCCGTCTTTCCCAGAAAGTGTAAAGGGGAGTGCAAGTGTGCACTACACCCACTCTCGATGGGCTCCACACGGACTGATGCCTCTATAAGGCGGATTTGACTAGAGTCGCCACCTATTTTAACCTAAGAATACTAGGAAGGAAGATTGGGTTCTAGGAACCGTTGGTTGACTCTAAAATTATTGCCTATGGATAGGGCTTATCTGGTCATTTACAGAGATTCTATTATGGGTTCGCACTAGGTTACACCCCTTAGAAGTGGCAATGACCACGACTTCAGATTGGTGCCCGAGGAAATCTCGGTCTCCAATTGTCAGGATTGACTTCTTTCAAAACCATATTAGAGAGATTCATTTAACAGCCAAGGATAGGATAGGAAGAAGGAATGAGTATTGAGGAGTGCCAAGAAGGACTTAACAAGTTTGAGAAAATTGATTAAACATGAAGGAGGTATTAGGTGAGTTTTTCTGCCAAGCTAGCGCCAAAGTGGGGATTGGTGGATAAAAGGAATGGAAGGAGAACAGGACGGGAGGAGGAAAACGGGGTTTTTGATCGGAATGGGGTCGCACCCTTGGTGAGCTGCCTACGTACTCAACTTCCTGTTGAGATCAGACCTTTCGTAGTTCACATTTTTAGGATTTTGGAATTTTGATGTTTGATGTGTGGGATGCTATAGTCTGTGAGACGCTTGGGTCAATGAGACGTTTGAAATCTTAAGATGTCGAAATCTATGAGACACTCGGATTTGTGAGACACTCGGGTCTGTGAGATGTTCTAGCCTGTGAGATATTCGAATCATTATAGTAACAAAGTCTGTGAGACGCTCGGGTCTGTGAGACGCTCGGGTCTGTGAGACATTCGAATGTGGGTGAAAATGGAATTGAATTGAAATTGAAGTTGAATTGGAATTGAATGAATTTTTATTTGGAATTGAAATGGAATTGAATTTAGAAATGAATTTAATTGAATGAGAATTGAATTGAAATAAAATTTTGAATGAATGAATGATTGAATGAAGTTTTTGAACCGAATTGGAATTTACAAGTCAGGTTGAATTAAGGCTGAATTGAATTGAATTGATTTTGGATTTGGATTTGAATTTGAGATGGGATTGGAACGGTATTTGGATTGACCGTGTGTCAAATTTGAACTGATGGGCCAGGTTAGTGCCTTGGAATGTTAGGTCGGACTGGGCCTTGGGATGTTGGGCCAAAACGGGCCTTGGAACACGGGCCGAATCGGGCCTTGAAAATTTGACCGAAGTGGGCCTTGAAAGGTTGGCTGAAGTGGGCCTTGAATTGGGCAGCCTCGAAATGGGCCTTGGATTAGGCCTTAGATTGGGCCTTGGAGAATGGGCCAAATTGTCTTGGAAAGGGGGCCGAATTGGGCCTTGGGAATTAAGGTTGGAAGATGATTTGAATCTATGAGACAATTGGAGTTTGGGTGAAGTTTGTGTTTGGTCTTGAAACTTTTGGAAGTATCTCAAATGTCTTGGAGGTTGAGGTGTGTTTGATGAGTGTAGGGAGATTATTTGATGTTGGGGTGTGAAGAGGTTTGATTTCGTACAATTCATGAAAAGTATCCGGTTGTGGGGTATGAGAGGATTTGTTTTTGAACGGATGAGTATGAATTTACAAAGGGCAGGCATGGTTGTAAATTACAAAGATTTTGGGCCTCAAAGATGTGATTTGTGTGTAGGGTGCCACCACCACCAAGGATCTACTAAGTGTGGGGGACACCCGCTATCCTAATGTTTGTCCTATGGGCTTTCTAAAAATGACCCAAATGAGGATCACAACAATGTCGCAAGTAAATCAACTAGAGATAGCATAATGAAACAAGATTTAAATGAGTTAGTCCCGGGTGAAGATCAAACTAGAATCATGCTTTGACTCAATTTCTCAAATCGAATCTATATACAAGGAGCAAACAGTGATACTAGAAATGTAAACATGTTGGTCATGATCAAGAAGAGGTGTAGGTGATAGGAAACCAACCTACGGGGTGGCCTGCCCCCGGTTTATTACTTAATCAAATATAAGACAAAGTCGAATCCGCAGTCAAATGTTCATAATCCCATCTTTGCAAGCCCCAAAACCAACAACATGGTTCATTAGCAAAAGGTCCACGGTAAACTCCACGCCAAGCAAGTCGTGCTCAACTCTCATCCGTTTTGCATGTACCTCAGTAAAAACATGAAACCAAGGTATGAGTAATGCCTACACCGAATACGACATAATGAGATCGTAGGCCCTCAATTGACCGTCTCGAATCAAATCATTAAAGCCCATGAACACTGCAATGAACGAGACAACAAGTAAATTGATGATTAAGAAACCGAGCCCACCAGAGAGTAAACCCGCATATACAACAAGCAAATAAGATTCATGAGTTTAAACCCGAATGTGAATACGGTATCATAAACAATCAATTCTAAGAATAAACTTATGAGCCTTTTACCCTCAAATCTGGCCAACAGTGACTCGAATAGTAAAAAAATGATGTCAATCCACTATTAAATGTGTACAACAGTCACAAACAATTCATTGTCAAACCCAAATGGTGATATTTGCAAGAATGAATGACTCCTAAGACTATAAAATAATTAGGAACAATAAACAAATTAATACAGACACAGATGTAGTTTTTTTTTTAAAAAGAAAGCTACTATGGGGGGTCGCATCGACGCCGCCTCACTCGAGCTGATAGGGATCCGAAGAGATACACCAACCGTTTTTCGCGTTTGAAAGGAGAGCCCCGGTAGTCCTAGCCAAGGTCCAGCTCTTTAGTCCCCATTTCCCGTTCCTTAAACAATATGTACATGTCGAATAATACAACCGAGATAGGCAGGATACATTAGTTAGAGAACGGAGGAAGGTTGGGGTGTGTGCAATGGGATCATATGGCCCCTCTCAATGGGAAGAAAGGGGGCAATCTAATCATCTCCCCCCCCCAACCGAGAACATAGAAAAGAGTTTCAAGCTGCCAACAAATGCTAAGGATTGTAAGATAAATCAAGCAACGGGGTTGCTACCCAAATTAATTCATCATCTTAGATTATGACTCAACCAAAGTGTAGTATCAAAGAGGTGGGGTTGTGAGTCATGTGGGATCATACCTAGAAGGGTTTATATCATTTCCCTCTAAGATGAAGAATTAGTAAGGACCATCCAGCCAATGAGTGATTTTTCTAACCGTTATAGTATAGGGCAACTATCTCTCGATCTATGTCCATATCTAAGCGCAAGGGTATAAGCTATGCCGGTCTCAAATTAATTTCCAATCCATTTCAATGCGCAAGGAGCAATTAAATATCAGATGTGATTGAATCATAGCAAGAGCTGAAAGATAGAATTTCCAAACCCATGATGAGCAGATACAAAGTCCGATAATCAACAAGTCCAGCCTTCTAAATCTTCGAGCGATGTACCTTGGTCAGATCATAAAGCCAGAGTGTAAGGAGCGAAATTAATTAAGCAATCAGTGTAAAGGACAGAATGAGATAGACTATCAAATGGTTAATCATCAACGAACTAGGCATCGCCAGATAGATAGTAAATGTTGAAGCAAAAGCATGGACCTCTATCCCAAAGGCCGGAAAGAGTAGAGGCCCAGAGTTTTGTGTTGCAGTTCAGATTACCGAGGCCCCACATACATCCGTACTAATCATCAAAGTGGCTAACAACTTCATCTCATGCGCAAGAGGCAAATGTTCAACGAGTCAATGAAGTAGGTTATTAAGTTATAGCCAAAGATAACTGAGCAGAAGGGTTTCCAAACCAAGCAGCAATGCACCAAGGCGGATCAGAAGCACCAAAAATTTCTAGATCAATATCAGTGCGTGATGGGGCAGCTAACAATTGATAGAGGCAGATTTCCAAACCGACAGTAATGCACAAGGGGCTGTCTTAATAGCAAAACATAATTCCCAAACCGGATGATTGCGCAAGGAACAAATCAGATATTCTAGAATTATACATATTAAAACCTGATTGAAATTTCCAAACCCATGTGTAGCAGGTGCCAAGTCGAACCTTTGAGTAAAGTCCACAAGGTCGGTTAACGAACATATTCTAGTCAAAGAATCAAAGCAAGTGCACCTCGGTTAGGACATGAAACCAAAGTAGTGACAGAATGAGTCAGAATAAACAATGACAATAAGCATAGTACACAAATCAGTTCAAAATCCAAATGGACGGCTTAGAAGCAAGTAATAAAGTGTAATTCCAGAAGCAATTCATTTCCCCAGCCAAACGTCCATGCGCAAGGAGCATTTAGTTAAAAAAAATGAGAATTTCCAAACCCATGAATAACGGTGACACTCAAAGTCCACCAGCATAGTCAACTTGCAAAGCTCAAGGTCAATTCCAAATAGCCCATATGTGCAAGTCTCAGCCCAAAGCCAAATGATTGTATTTATACCTAAATAGAGAGTGGTTGTTTCGCATCAAATCTCTTCAGATTGGGATCTGAGTACCCCTGTAATTCCGATCCAAGCTAAGAAAATGAGCTTTAATAAAATTATACAGTCAAAAGGAGGTGCCCACTTTATATCTACACCAAATAATCAGTGAGGAAACAGATATCTCTAAACAGATGGCCAGAATGTATATAATCGATTGCCCAACATAAATGTAAGGGAGTTATAATACTAAAAAATATTCAACCAGGTGCACCAACCACAATTGCCAGAAAGAATCAACCAGAGCATACTTATTCAGTTCAGAATTGCATACCGTAGGGGAAACCATGAAAACTCCTGCACATATCCCAGAAACATAAACCAGGAGGCCAAACCAACGTTAGTTCATAACAATTAAATATAGTGACGATACGGGGAGACTTTGTGATTCGGATCTTTTATTTGTAGTGATCATTCGTTTTTTTTTGGACAAGTACTCAAATTCAAATCAGACCCATACACAGGTGAATTATATACTCAGATCGGGACTGAATGAATAAATAAACCAGCCAGGCTACTGGAACAAACTAGAAAAGAGGCTTACAACGAGAAAAGAAAGAAAAAAAATCTGGAACATGAGTCTTTCGTCACCACAAACTACCATCCGATTAGCAGTTGCGGCTCTTTTCTTCTTGACAACAACAAGATATGGGACGATTCAAAGGACAGCGAAGGGCTTCTGAACCCAGCTTTCTCAGTTTTCACGCAACTATGGAGACCTATTGAGTTACATATAGATAGAAATGATAATGCAAGCAAAAAAATCTTTCGGGACATAAACTAACATATGCACATCTCAGGTAAACCAAATCGACTTCACAGAGACAGAAACTCGCCCACACTTTCATCTATTATCGAAGCCAGCGAAAGGGAAGAAAGAAAAAAAAAGGGTAAGAGCATAAAGTGCACACACACACACTAATCTAACCAGACGTTCTTGGCAGTGAAATCTGAAACAAACCAAATGTAATCAATGCAGAATATCACGTTTTGATCAAATCGTCTTGACATGCCACTAAGAATTGAATCAGCAACTTATTTGGATTTAAAGTAAATACCACGAGGAGAACCACCGGGGCTTCCTACAAAAGGTTGGAGGCACAAACCAAAGATTATACAAAATATCAGTTGGCGTAAACATAATACACAAAATCATTGTAATTTAGGATTTATGAGTGAGAGTCCACTCGGCCCATTACAGATATTAACCCTTGAGTTTCTTTCCATGAAACGGTAGACCAAAGGTGCAGATATGTAGGTCAGAGTAATGTACAGAAACGTATAAACACAAACTGCAATTAAGGATTAGCACGGGCAAACCCAAAACTCGGAGACAACAAAACCTGAACCGCAAGAGATAACATCAGACGTATACAGGGGTAGAAATCAGTGAGTTCCTTGTTCCCCAATGATGACGAAAATGAGCAGCAGAGTCGATCAGCTCCAGGAAGAGGAGAATGAGAATAAAACGTTAAGAAAAATGAGAGAGGTTGAGGATTTTTTTTTTAGCTGAGTGAAGAGATGAGAGGTGGGAGACAATTGATTGGAGTAGCGATTCTGGGCTTCTTCAAAATTTTGGAGGTAGATAGTAGAGAAAAGGACGGTGGGCTGAGGAAGACGGCCGCAATCAAAGACATGAAGAAGCAGTTGGTGATCTCTTTTTTCACTTGTCCGAACATTTTTTGATGAAGAGAAAATGAGGGTGTTCGCTTGGAGTAAAGAACAGAGAGAGCCTTAGGGTTTCTTTTTTAATGTTGTTTCATTTTAGCCAAGGGTTTTATCAGTGAAATAAAACAATTTTCTTTTGAAGATACATGAAATGATAAAACGAAGATAAAAGAACATATAACATAAGATAGAAGCAAAATAGAATGACAATAATACTAAATACATAAAATGATACAAATGATGCTAGAAATATAACGATAAAATAAGAAGAAAGTTACATGCTAAAACGATGAGTAAAGGTAACAATGAATGGGATATAATAAGCAAACAATAACAAACACATGAATACATAGATAAATATGCAAAATCGAGATAGACTAAAATACAAACAAGATAGTGAAATAAGTAATAAAAGAAAGGAGATGGATTTGAAACCATTTGTCTTTTCAAGCACTTTGGACATTAATTGAAAAAAAGGAAAATTTTGTCCTAAAAATACGGTTTCGTTTTGGTATGCACATAGATAGGTTTTGGAAAAGGAAGACGATGATCCTCTTATTTTATTTATTTTTTGAATTTTGTTTTTATGGGGTGAGAATTTTTTGTGTCTATAGATAGCTCCCCTTGATTCAATTCTGCAAGAACTTGCAGAATTGAATCAAGGTTGAGTGGGCGCCAAAAATTCTCACTATGGTATTGTGGTGCATTAGGATGTGACCATGAGGAAGATAATATATGTATGCGATGGGAAATGATATGATAGCTGAATGCACGAGGACTTATTCCGAGCCTCAACTGGACCTCTTGACATCCAGCCCTAGGACTTATGATGAGCCTAGAATGCTAACAATAGATTGTTTTGGGGTGCACGAGGGCTTAGGAGTGCCTCAACGGACCTCTTGACATCCAGTCCTAGGGCTTATGACGGGCCTAGAATGCAATTGAAAGTATGAGGACTTAGGAGTGCCTCAACTAGACCTCTTAACATCTAGCTATAGGACTTATGACGAGCCATAATACCGACAATTCGATTGTTTTAAGGTGCACGAGGACTTAGGAGTGCCTCAACTGGACCTCTTGACATCCAGTCCTAGGGCTTATGATGGGCCTATAATGCGACTGAAAGTACGAGGACTTAAGAGTGCCTCAACTAGACCTCTTGATATCTAGCTATAAGACTTATGACGGGCCTATAATACCGACAATGTGATACCCAGTGTAGGGGTCACCTCCCACATCGATCGGGAGAGCGCACGAACCACACCTTATAGGTGTGGGGATACTCTTGCCTTGTGAGAGGCCTTTTGGGGATGGTACCTCGGAAGCAAAACCGTGCGGGCTGCGGCCCAAAGCGGACAATATCTCACAAGTGGGTTGATTACTGGGCTGTTATGGTATCAGAGCCAGGCCCAGGTCGGTGTGCCAACGGGGACGCTGGGCTCCCAAGGGGGGTAGAGTGTGATACCCAGTGTAGGGGTCACCTCCCACATCGATCGGGAGAGCGCACGAACCACACCTTATAGGTGTGGGGATACTCTTGCCTTGTGAGAGGCCTTTTGGGGATGGTACCTCGGAAGCAAAACCGTGCGGGCTGCGGCCTAAAGCGGACAATATCTCACAAGTGGGTTGATTACTGGGCTGTTAATTGAAATACCCCGTAAAAAAAAATAGTGATTAATTAGGCTAATAAGTAATTTAGAAGCTTAATTAAGTGTAAATAATCATAAGGGAACAAATCCCGAAGAAAACGGATCTTTAAAACGGTTTAAAAACATTACCGAACCTTAAAGCACATTTTTCGAGGTAACCGGGAAAACGTGTCTTTAAACGGGTCAAATAGACTCGTAACAATTTTGGTCAACTAAATAATCACTAATAAATATTAGTGAAGCTTTAGAACCAATAAAATCAAGAAAACGAGAAATTAGTAAAAACTGTCAAAAACGGGAAGTTGTGGGGTAGAAGTATAAATAGCACAAATTTATGTGTCCAATATTGTAAATAAAATTTTAAAACCCCCTTGGTCTATGTGTGCTGTCCGATTTTTACATATACACACACACACTCTACTCTCTTTTACTCACTAAGGACAAAAACAATTAAAAACACAAAAGTAACCCCCCTCCCCTCATTCTCTCTCTCCTACACTCATTTTACTCCCTCTCTCACGTAAAGCTCACCCTCCTCCTCTTATTTTCTCCTCTTGACCGATAACAATGGAGGAAGCAAAGAACCACTAAAAACCTCTACTTCTCTCCTTTGTAACTTCTCCAAACTTCTCCAAAAATTATAAAAACACCACCATTGTAATCCTCTCATCAAGGGCTACATTTCCATCTTTCCAAAATCCAAAAACAAGCACTTTCGATTTTATGGGTATACCCCATTTGGAGTTTCAACACCACCATTAGAAGGCCCTCCTTCTCCTTGTTCTTCTAAGGTAAAAATATTTCGAAAACTCCATCCTTTTCTAGCCTTTAAGGGCAAAACGAAATTTGAAGCTTAACTCTTGATGGTGTGAGAAGTCTTGCTCTTGAGCTATCCCAAACAGCTCTTGTGCTCTTGGAAGGTAATAAATTTTCTATACCCTAAAACCTAGATTAGAACTTGATTAATGGTTAGGGTTAGTTTTAGTATTAAATGGTGTACATGAATGGTTGTAGTGCTAGAGGATTGAGATTACGAAACCGGTAGAGAAAGAAGGAAGAAGGAAGAAGAGAAAGAAAAACTAGAAGAAAAACAAGGTAAGGAATGCTCACCTTTGTGTAGACTTGCATATGAATGTAACAGATTTCTATAAGTTGAATTTAGTAATGAAAATGGTATTGTGTAGTAGAACAATGTACATGAGAATATAAGTATTTTGAAGCCTTAAAAGACATTTTAAAACTGTCAAAACAGATTGGGATTGAGTTAGTTATGTGCAGGAAATTTTGTAGTGTTTTAGTGTTGTTTTAGCATTAGTATTTGTATATGAGAGCTTGTATATGGTTGATGTTATAAACAGGTGAGAATGAATGAAAATGTGTTTAAAACAATGTGGTGAGAGTGTAAAAATATAGGGGAGGCTATGTCAAAATTTATCTAGAATTAGAACACTTAGTGAATTTTTAACTAGGTGAATGATGTAAGTTGTAACAGATTTTGAGATAAATAGATAGAGAGAAGATGGGGAGAGATAGTTAATGTAGTTGTAGTGTATTAGAGGTGTTAGCAATGACATTAGAAGAGGGAGTTGTAGATGGAGAAGAGTTAGACTAAAATCTGTAGCAAAACACAACTAGGAAACAACTAGTGAAAGTGTGAGTTGAAACTTAGAAAATTAGGTGAGTGAATGAGTATAAAATTGTGTAAGGAGTTAGGAAATGACTAGGGTGTATTAAGAGGTTTAAATAGTGTTAAAACATGTGGGATTAAGTGTAGGAACAATGGGGAAGTATTGGGTAAAAAGAGGACTGAAAACAGAAATTAAAATGCAAATACTGGGGCGGACCGACCTTGGGACCGAACTTGCAAGGTCGGTCGAGCCCAGACTTACAAAGACGGGAAAGCTTCTGGAATCGACCGGACTTGCGAGCGGACTTGCAAGTTCGGTCAGACCAGAAAATTTTCCCATCTGTAACCTACTGGAATGGACCGACCTTGCGACCGGACTTGCAAGGTCGGTCGACTCAAAAAATTTCCAGCGGGTAAGCTACTGGAATGGACCGACCTTGCGACCGGACTTGCAAGGTCGGTCGGGCTAAAATTCACCGGTAGCAAAACTTACTGGAATAGACCGACCTTGCGACCGGACTTGCAAGGTCGGTCGGCCAGAAGAATTTCGGTACTCTGAGCTACTGGAATGGACCGGACTTGCAAGGTCGGTCGCAAGTCCGGTCCGATCAAAAAAAAAATTTTATTAAATAATATATATATATATATATATATATGTATATACCTACATATATATATATATACATGTATGAAAGCATGCCAAAGTTAAGTAAGAAAGTAAAACCTAAGTAATGAAAAGTAAGTAAGTAAAGTGTAAGTGTAAGAAGTATAAGGACCTAGTAAGTATGAGTTAAGTAATGATAGTTAGATTAATCATTTAATCGTATGTATATAATAGGATTTGATTTGTGACACCGGAAGGACGTTTGGAAGTACGTACAACGGTGAACGGTATGGATTCCTCATTCCCCGTATGCTATCTTGGTTACTCTGATTTGTGTGTTGTGTGCTAATTGGTCACCAAATAAGATAAATGCACGAATCGGAGTTAATATGCACACTTGTGAATATGTAGTGTTGTATGCTGTTTATATCTTCTTTAATTCTTAGTTTGTATAATTCATGAAATGTTTGGATGAATATGAATGTGTATGTATGTTGTATTGTACTGTGACCGTTATTTATTGTGTTTGGACTTCTAACTTATTCCTAACAAGCTAACCAATCTAACTTAAATTGGTAATTAAATTGGAATGAGTAGAAGTCCGATATAGTTTCGGCCACGCGTGAGGATGCGGAGTCACGAGAGGTTGGCTCCAATTCCTGACTCTTAAACTGGTCCGCGGCCCAAATCCCTTAAGTGGGTAGCATCCCGGATTGGTGAGTCAAGTAAATCCCGGAGGTGGGACGGTGTAGTCCCCAGGGCCGGAGGTCCCGATGACTTAACTTGAGTATAAGTAAGTAAGTAAGAATGAGTAAGTAAAGTAATTGAAAGTAAGTAATTGTAAGTAAGGAAAAGTAAGTAATGAGTAAAAGAGTAAAGCATTCCGATTAACCCGGATGCATAATTTGGCTAACCTTGTGAAGGTAAGTAAGTTGTGTGCTACTACATTGTTGCCTTGAATTATGTAATGTATTGTATGAGCATGTAATTTGTATGAAAAGCATGTATGTATGAAATAAATAAATGGCATGTTTAGTGGACGTCAAATAGTCGGCGTGCCCTAGCTAGCACGCGGTATATGCGGAGTCCATATGCAGCGTTTGCTGAGCCCCTTGGGGCACCATTTTTACTACACGCAGGTACTCGAGAGTGATGAAGATGTGAAGACTCAACTCTATTTCTTTATCTTTTTTTGGGATGTAAACACTGAATGATGGGTGTACTAAGTAGTACATGGCTACAGTTTTTGAATAGCCGGTGTACCATGGGGTACACCTTTTTGGGATTATGATAGGATGGGAATTGGTATAGATGAGTAGTTGGTAAACTCATTCTTTTGGAGCTTAGATCTGATGTAATCGAATATACTTTAATACTCGGTGATCCATTGATGTAAGTATTTGGTGTATGGTATTTGGCAATTAATTTAGTAGCTCGGTACGTTATGTTCATCAGACCGTGACTGTAAGTACTAGTAGCCTAGCTAGCCGTATGGGCGGTTAGCGGTAAGTAAAAGAAGAAAATAAAAAAATTCAGTATGTAATAATTCCGCTGCGAACTCGTAGGATTAATAGGACGATTAGACGGTAAGCATAGGATTAGCGGTTGGGGTGTTACAAAAAGTGGTATCAGAGCGTAGTTACGCTCTGATGTCCATAGTACCGAGCATAGGGGATTACCGAGTTAGGATTTCAACCGTCTTAAGACGGATACTTAGAAACCTAACTAGGAACTACCGTTGTTAACAACGGATACCCTTAACGTTCTTATGAACGATACCTTGCTTAAATTCCAAGACCTTTGAGTCATATCTTGCAAAGCCTAACGTAACTGTTAAATATTCAGATGTCAGGCAGAGGTCCAGGTCGCCCCAGAGGAGGGGGCAATGACGGACCCGGCGCGCAGACGATAGCTGAGATCGTCGCCGCCACGGTAGCGCAGATGCTACCTCAAGTAATCCAAGCTGTACAACAATCCCAACAAAACCAACAAACTCAAACGGGGCCAATCCCTCCCCCGCCACCCAGAGAAGCGAACTGGGTAAAAGCTGTAGCGGAGCTCCGCCCTCCCTGCTTTAGGGGCGAGAGTGATCCGGCTAAGCTCGAGGCCTACATCTCCGAGATGGAGACGGCTTTCGAAACACTCGAAGCTCCTGCTGGAGTTCGAGTCAGAGTTGCTGCTACTACTTAAGGATGCTGCATGGATTGGTGGAAGCTGGTCAAGCATGAGCATGTCAGCAACCCCACATTCGATTGGGATTCCTTCGCCTCACTCCTCCGTTCGAAATACTACCCTGAGCACGTGAAAACCAAGAAAAGGCTAGAGCTAGACGCCTTAAGATGACAGACAAGATGTCTGTGGATGAGTACTACCGCACCTTCACCTCCATTCTCCGTCTTCTCCCCGATCTAGGATACACCGGCCAGGTGTTGGTCGATCGCTTCTATGGCGGTCTGAGCCATCGCCTTCGGTATGGGCTATACCAGATTTACCTCCCTTCAGGTAAATAACGGTTAACCCTTAGTATCATTTCAATTCCTTAAATTCCTTGAATTCTTTGAATCTTTCTTATTCCTCTTAAATGAGAATCCCGGCTAATACCTGAAATTTCAGGAGTGTTATCACGCGGCTTCTCGCGTTGAGATCACTTGCCAGTTAAGGGATGAAGAGACCGCGCTGAAGCGCAAAGCTAATAACAAAAACCAGCACTGAGGAGCAGAACCAGGGGAAGAGCTGGAAAAAGAAAAAGGGAATTTCTTTCAGCAATCCCAAAGAAATCCCAGGGTGAGAGCAGTGCCCATGCTGAGCAGGGCAAACCAGCTGAGCTTCTTCAGCTTGGTTATTCTGCACCGGTGGCAGCTAAGCCACTGAGATCACACCCACCAAGGGTAAATTCCTAATCCAATTTGTATTCGTATAAGTATCGTCTAGTATATCCACGCACACATGTGCTAACCCTCTAACCTCAGGTTCTAGCTCCGGTGCCGCCAAAACCTTCTCCGATGGCCGCACCTATGTGTGCAGAAAGTGCAACCAGGACCATCCTGGTAAGACTGCTTTGGGAAGACATCAAATGCTATAACTGTCAGAAGCTGGGACACACAGCTAATAGTGCCCAGAGAGCAAAGCCGAAGGGAACTTCAGAGCTACAAGCAGAGAGAGGGCAAGGAGGTGGCATCTGGCGATGCACCGGCCCAGCAGGCACCTCAGGGACAGGGATCCCGGGGCCCTCAGAGGGGCACACCTCAGAGGCAGCCTGTTCTCCATGTTATTGACCGTGATGGGCCCGGTTCGAAATCCGGCCAAGGTAATCACTCTAAACCTTTAATCCTTGAAATAGCATGCCTAGTAGTAGAGTAACTGTATGAGTGAATGCATGAGTAAATAAATGAAGTGTATATTAAGCATGAAAGGAAGTAGTTGAAACTAGTACTCACCGTAGATGAAATTGTAACCATAGGAAACTTTAGTATCTGTTACCCGATACCGGTAACCTTGAATCAAGAAGAGATCGACATCACCAACCACGACTACACCAACAAACAGTGTCAGGTCATCCGACCAGGTATGATCTTATTAAAGGGATACCTGACACCCGAAGCGCAAATCTCAATCATTCGACGATGCAACGAGCTAGGAACGGGTCAAGGTGGATTTTACACACCCGAATTCCCCTGGAGCGAAGATGAAGCTGAAGATGATGTGCTTGGGAAAGGACTGGAATCCTTATACCAAGACATACCAGGAGACACGAACACAAGATGGAGCGACGCCACCGACAATACCACCAGAGTTTCAGACCCCATCACACAAGCAGTGAACTTGCACAACAATGTGAACCTGAACCATCCCCGCACTTGAAGCGGATCTCTGTATCGTCAACTTCTATGAGAAAGAAGGACGACTTGGGTTACACCAAGACAAGGACGAGACAGCGGAATCTCTTGAACAAGGAGTGCCCGTAGTGTCTTGGTCCATTGGTGATGACGCCGTATTCCTGTATAGCGAGCAGAAGCGTGTGGACCTCGCACAGAAACTGGTATTGAGATCAGGAGATGTCCTAATCATGGGTGGAAACTCTAGGATGCTGTATCACGGGATCAACAAGATCAAGTTGAATACGGCACCGCCGGCAAATAATCAATGCCACACACATGAAACCAGGACGCCTGAACCTTACCTTTAGAAAGTATTAAATTCCTAGTATCATGTAATCTATTAGTAACGTGTATTAGAGACACGGTATGTATGATGGTTGGTTTATCAATAAAGAGCAGTGTTGATTTAATTCCACTTGTGTCCACCATCAATACTTATCCAATTGTGAATCCAATAGGTTGTGGACTCGGTACCGAAGGTAACCTGAGCATCCTCACCGAAGCACAAGCCGGCAGAAGCGGCACCATTCTAACGGGAACCTTCCCAGTAAATGGCATTGATGCCAATGTGTTATTCGACTCCGGCGCCTCTCACACTTTCGTATCACCATCCTTTGTGAAGAGGTTGAAGCTAGATGCGGATGAGCTACCGAACTTCATGGTTACTCTCCCATCGAAGGAGCGAGTAAAGTGCACCAAATACTATCAATCAGCCACAATCCAAATCAAAGGAATCGTTTCCCATTTCCTTCATCGAATTCAATGGATTGGGATTCGACGTAATCATTGGGATGAATTGGTTGGAGCGGCACAAGGGTAGAATCCTCTGCGCCGAGCATCGTTTGCTGCTCAAGAGTCCTTCTGGGGTTACCGTATCTTACCGCCAGAGACCGAGAGAGCCTTCGACCACACTTATATCTGCCATGGCCATGTACCGGGAGCTCAGAAAGGGCCAAGAGGTGTATCTTTGTTATGTACAAGACCTGGAGCGAGATCCAGAGTTCAGTGATGAAGTACCCATTGTATCCGAGTATCCCGATGTATTCCCTAAGGAGCTACCCGGCATGCCACCACCGAGAGCAGTGGAATTCGAAATTGATCTATTGCCAGGTACCGGTCCCATTGCCAGGGCACCGTACCGCATGGCACCAGCAGAGATGACCGAATTGAAAGAACAGTTGAGAGATCTTCTAGACAAAGGGTTTATACGCCCGAGCGTATCACCCTGGGGAGCACCGGTCCTCTTCGTGAAGAAGAAGGACGGTAGTCTCCGACTATGCATTGACTACCGCGAGCTGAATGCGGTCACAGTCAAAAATAAATACCCACTACCACGTATCGACGACCTATTCGACCAGTTGAAAGGAGCCTCAGTCTTCTCCAAGATCGACCTCCGTTCAGGGTATCATCAGA
Source organism: Limonium bicolor (assembly GCA_023374045.1). Classification (NCBI taxonomy): domain Eukaryota; kingdom Viridiplantae; phylum Streptophyta; class Magnoliopsida; order Caryophyllales; family Plumbaginaceae; genus Limonium; species Limonium bicolor. The sequence continues at coordinate 110,490,385 of CM041780.1, forward strand.
TTGCAATCAAAGAGCAAGACATTGAGAAAACGGCATTCCGTACCAGATATGGCCACTACGAATTCACAGTGATGCCATTCGGTTTGTCAAACGCACCACAAAATTCATGGACCTCATGAATCGACTATTCAGTGAGCAGTTGGACACTTCGGTTGTGGTCTTCATCGACGACATCCTTGTATATCCAAATCACCAGAGGAACATGAAATCACTTGAGGAAAGTGCTTGAGACACTGCGCGAGAACCAGCTTATGCGAAGTTCTCCAAATGCGAGTTTTGGCTTGATCAGGTATCATTCCTTGGACATGTCATCTCGAGCGCAGGTATCTCGGTTGACCCTTCTAAGGTAGAAGCTGTACGATCATGGCCTAGACCCAAGACTGTTACCGACATTAGGAGCTTTCTTGGTCTAGCCGGTTACTACCGGAGATTTGTAAGGGACTTCTCGAAAGTCGCCAAGCCCATGACTACATTGATGAAGAAAGATGCACCGTTTGTATGGACAGACGAGTGCGAGTTATCATTTCAGAAACTGAAAGACTCATTGACCTCAGCGCCCGTCCTTACTCTTCCAGAGGGCACAGAGGGATTTGAGGTATACTGTGATGCATCAGGCAAAGGAATGGGATGCGTACTCATGCAGCATGGCAAGGTTGTTGCTTATGCCTCCCGCCAGCTGAAAAACATGAGGAGAATTACCCGACTCACGACTTAGAGTTAGGAGCCATTGTCTTCGCCTTGAAGATATGGCGACACTATCTCTATGGGGTAAGCATCACCATCTACTCCGACCATAAGAGCTTACAGTATGTATTCACTCAGAAAGAACTCAACTTGAGACAGAGAAGGTGGATGGAGTTTCTCTCAGACTACGACATCAACCTGCAGTATAAGGAAGGGAAGGCAAACATTGTAGCCGACGCCCTGAGCCGTCGAGCACACTCGCTCCATTCGCTACTCGCTTCTTCTAGCTTGGTTGACGAGGTGCGAGACGCTCAGTTGAGCGACCCTTACCTAACCGAAATCAGACACAAGATCGAGAATGGTACATTTGAGAAGAAAAAGTATGATTTTAAGCTACATGAAGATGGTTTGATTCGGTTGAATGGCAGGCTATGCGTCCCCCGAAGCAATGCTGAGCTAAGGGATCGCATCCTGCGAGAGTCACATAGTTCTACATTATCAGTCCATCCGGGAGCCTCCAAGATGTACAAAGACATGAAGAGGTACTTCTGGTGGTCTGGAATGAAGTCAGATGTGACAGAATTCGTATTGAGATGCTTGACATGCCAGAAGGTAAAATTTGAACACCGTAGACCGGGCGGAATGGTACAATCGATGCCAATTCCGGAGTGGAAATTTCATGATATCTCCATGGATTTTGTTGTAGGACTCCCACCTGCTAGGGGAGGACTCAACATGATCTGGGTTGTAGTAGATCGCCTTACCAAGGTTGCCAGATTCATACCGATGAAGGACACCTGGAAGGTAGTAAAGCTAGCTGAGCTTTTTGATAAGGAGATTATCAGACACCACGGAGTCCCTAAGACCATAGTATCTGACCGCGACACCAGATTTCTTTCGAGATACTGGAGAGCTACAAGGGAAGCGTTGGGTACAGAACTGAAGTTGAGTACCGCCTTCCATCCTCAGACCGACGGTCAGACAGAGAGGACCATCCAGACACTGGAGGACATGCTTCGGGCATGTGCCTTGGACTTTCAGGGGAGTTGGTTAGATAAGCTTCATCTTATCGAGTTCTCGTATAATAATAGTTATCACGCCTCGATTAAGATGTCGCCTTTCCAAGCTCTATACGGTAGACCTTGCCGTACACCCTTGTGTTGGGATGAGTCAAGTGAAGCGGTCATAATAGGACCGGAGTACCTTGAGCAAGTACAAGCCGAAGTGCAACAAATCCGAGCTAACATGAAGGCAGCCCAAGATAGACAGAAATCCTATGCGGATGTGAGACGACGCGACCTTGAGTTCGCCGTGGGCGACCAAGTGTTCTTGCGAGTTTCACCTATGAAGGGTGTCTTCCGTTTGGTCAGAAGGGCAAGCTAAGCCCAAAGTTTGTAGGGCCGTACACTATCACCGAAAGAGTTGGATCCGTAGCCTACAGGTTAGCACTACCTGAGGACTTGGGGCGTGTCCATGATGTATTTCATGTGTCACAACTCAAGAAGTATATTGCTGATCCTTCTCATGTGTTGGAGCCCGAGCACTTATCCATTGAGCCAAACATGCGATATGTCGAAACCCCAGTGAGAATCCTTGATAGGAAGACCAGAGACACTCGCCATAAGTCTATACGAATGGTGAAGGTCCTATGGTCTAACCATGATGTCGAAGAAGCGACATGGGAGTTGGAAGATGCCATGAAGGCTAAATACCCGCAGTTATTCATAGACTAGAGAGTCTAGTATTTAGTATACGGGTACGGGTCGTACCCCTTTTAAGGGGGGTAGAACCCTTTTGCTTTAGCATTGCTTCGGGGTAAGCATTGCATTTTGTATGGCACATGTAGTGCAAGTGAATTAGTATGGATGTGTATGTATGTGTAATGTGTAATGAATGATGTGTATGTGCAATGTATGGTGTAATGTGTATTGTGAATGGTAAGGGTGTATTGTGTATTGTGGTATGGTATGAATGGAAATGATGTATTGTGTATGTGAATTGCGTATGATGTTGAAATGTGTATGCTTGCAGTGTGAAAGAAGTAAACACCTCATAGGTGTAGTAACACATTATGACATTGGTGCATAATGAGTAGAATTATAAAACTATTAACCTTGAGCAACTTTGAGGGCAAAGTTTCTTAAGGGGGGTAGATTGAAATACCCCGTAATTAAAAATAGTGATTAATTAGGCTAATAAGTAATTTAGAAGCTTAATTAAGTGTAAATAATCATAAGGGAACAAATCCCGAAGAAAACGGATCCTTTAAAACGGTTTAAAATTACGAACCTTAAAGCACGTTTTTCGAGGTAACCGGGAAAACGTGTCTTTAAGCGGGTCAAATAGACTCGTAACAATTTTGGTCAACTAAATAATCATTAATAAATATTAGTGAAGCTTTAGACCAATAAAATCAAGAAAACGAGAAATTAGTAAAAACTGTCAAAAACGGGAAGTTGTGGGGTAGAAGTATAAATAGCACACAATTATGTGTCCAATATTGTAAATAAAATTTTAAAACCCCCTTGGTCTATGTGTGCTGTCCGATTTTTACATATACACACACACTCTACTCTCTTTTACTCACTAAGGACAAAACAATTAAAAACACAAAAGTAACCCCCCCTCTCATTCTCTCTCTCCTACACTCATTTTACTCCCTCCTCACGTAAAGCTCACCCTCCTCCTCTCTATTTTCTCCTCTTGACCGATAACATGGAGGAAGCAAAGAACCACTAAAAACCTCTACCTCTCCTTTGTAACTCTCTCCAAACTTCTCCAAAAATTATAAAAACACCACCATTGTAATCCTCTCATCAAGGCTACATTTCCATCTTTCCAAAATCCAAAAACAAGCACTTTCGATTTTATGGGTATACCCCATTTGGAGTTTCAACACCACCATTAGAAGGCCCTCCTTCTCCTTGTTCTTCTAAGGTAAAAATATTTCGAAAACTCCATCCTTTTCTAGCCTTTAAGGGCAAAACGAAATTTGAAGCTTAACTCTTGCTTGCTCTTTTATACCCAGCCGATTTTGGCATTTTGGTGGTGTGAGAAGTCTTGCTCTTGAGCTATCCCAAACAGCTCTTGTGCTCTTGGAAGGTAATAAATTTTCTAAACCCTAAAACCTAGATTAGAACTTGATTAATGGTTAGGGTTAGTTTTAGTATTAAATGGTGTACATGAATGGTTGTAGTGCTAGAGGATTGAGATTACGAAACCGGTAGAGAAAGAAGGAAGAAGAAAGGAAAGAAAAACTAGAAGAAAAACAAGGTAAGGAATGCTCACCTTTGTGTAGACTTGCATATGAATGTAACAGATTTCTATAAGTTGAATTTAGTAAAAAATGGTATTGTAGTAGAACAATGTACATGAGAATATAAGTATTTTGAAGCCTTAAAAAGACATTTTAAAACTGTCAAAACAGATTGGGATTGAGTTAGTTATGTGCAGGAAATTTTGTAGTGTTTTAGTGTTGTTTTAGCATTAGTATTTGTATATGAGCTTGTATATGGTTGATGTTATAAACAGGTGAGAATGAATGAAAATGTGTTTAAAACAATGTGGTGAGAGTGTAAAAATATAGGGGAGGCTATGTCAAAATTTATCTAGAATTAGAACACTTAGAGAATTTTTAACTAGGTGAATGATGTAAGTTGTAACAGATTTTGAGATAAAATAGAGAGAAGATGGGGAGAGATAGTTAATGTAGTTGTAGTGTATTAGAGGTGTTAGCAATGACATTAGAAGAGGGAGTTGTAGATGGAGAAGAGTTAGACTAAAATCTGTAGCAAAACACAACTAGGAAACAACTAGTGAAAGTGTGAGTTGAAACTTAGAAAATTAGGTGAGTGAATGAGTATAAAATTGTGTAAGGAGTTAGGAAATGAACTAGGGTGTATTAAGAGGTTTAAATAGTGTTAAAACATGTGCGATTAAGTGTAGGAACAATGGGGAAGTATTGGGTAAAAGAAGGACTGAAAACAGAAATTAAAATGCAAATACTGGGGCGGACCGACCTTGGGACCGAACTTGCAAGGTCGGTCGAGCCCAGACTTACAAAGACGGGAAAGCTTCTGGAATCGACCGGACTTGCGACCGGACTTGCAAGTTCGGTCGGACTAGAAAATTTTCCCGTCTGTAACCTACTGGAATGGACCAACCTTGCGACCGGACTTGCAAGGTCGGTCGACTCAAAAATTTCCAGCGGGTAAGCTACTGGAATGGACCGACCTTGCGACCGACTTGCAAGGTCGGTCGGGCAAAAATTCGCCGGTAGCAAAACTTACTAGAATAGACCGACCGTGCGACCGGACTTGCAAGGTCGGTCGGCCAGAAGAATTTCGGTACTCTGAGCTACTGGAATGGACCGGACTTGCAATCGGTCACAAGTCCGGTCCGGTCAAAAAAAAATATTTTTAAATTAAATAATATATATATATATGTATATACCTACATATATATATATGTACATGTATGAAAGCATGCCAAAGTTAAGTAAGAAAGTAAAACCTAAGTAATGAAAAGTAAGTAAAGTGTAAGTGTAAGAAGTATAAGGACCTAGTAAGTATGAGTTAAGTAATGATAGTTAGATTAATCATTTAATCGTATGTATATAATAGGATTTGATTTGTGACACCGGAAGGACGTTTGGAAGTACGTACAACGGTGAACGGTATGGATTCCTCATGCCCCGTATGCTATCTTGGTTACTCTGATTTGTGTGTTGTGTGCTAATTGGTCACCAAATAAGATAAATGCACGAATCGGAGTTAATATGCACACTTGTGAATATGTAGTGTTGTATGCTGTTGTATATCTTCTTTAATTCTTAGTTTGTATAATTCATGAAATATTTGGATGAATATGAATGTGTGTATGTATGTTGTATTGTACTGTGACCGTTATTTATTGTGTTTGGACTTCTAACTTATTCCTAACAAGCTAACCAATCTAACTTAAATTGGTAATTAAATTGGAATGAGTAGAAGTCCGATATAGTTTCGGCCACGCGTGAGGATGCGGAGTCACGAGAGGTTAGCTCCAATTCCTGACTCTTAAACTGGTCCGCGGCCCAAATCCCTTAAGTGGGTAGCATCCCGGATTGGTGAGTCAAGTAAATCCCGGAGGTGGGACGGTGTAGTCCCCAGGGCCGGAGGTCCCGACGACTTAACTTGAGTATAAGTAAGTAAGTAAGAATGAGTAAGTAAAGTAATTGAAAGTAAGTAATTGTAAGTAAGGAAAAGTAAGTAATGAGTAAAAGAGTAAAGCATTCCGATTAACCCGGATGCATAATTTGGCTAACCTTGTGAAGGTAAGTAAGTTGTGTGCTACTACATTGTTGCCTTGAATTATGTAATGTATTGTATGAGCATGTAATTTGTATGAAAAGCATGTATGTATGAAATAAATAAATGGCATGTTTAGTGGACGTCAAATAGTCGGCGTGCCCTAGCTAGCACGCGGTATATGCGGAGTCCATATGCAGCGTTTGCTGAGCCCCTTGGGGCACCATTTTTACTACACGCAGGTACTCGAGAGTGATGAAGATGTGAAGACTCAACTCTATTTCTTTATCTTCTTTTTGGGATGTAAACACTGAATTGTGATGGGTGTACTAAGTAGTACATGGCTACAGTTTTTAATAGCCGGTGTACCATGGGGTACACCTTTTTGGGATTATGATAGGATGGGAATTGGTATAGATGAGTAGTTGGTAAACTCATTCTTTTGGAGCTTAGATCTGATGTAATCGAATATACTTTAATACTCGGTGATCCATTAATGTAAGTATTTGGTGTATGGTATTTGGCAATTAATTTAGTAGCCGGTACGTTATGTTCATCAGACCGTGACTGTAAGTATTAGTAGCCTAGCTAGCCGTATGGGCGGTTAGCGGCATTGTTTCACCCGCCGTAGTAAGTATGTAATAATTCCGCAGCGAACTCGTAGGATTAATAGGACGATTAGACGGTAAGCATAGGATTAGCGGACAATTCGATTGGAGGACTTAGGAGTGCCTCAACTGGAACTCTTGACATCCAGTCCTAGGGCTTATGATGGGCCTAGAATGCGATTGAAAGTACGAGGACTTAAGAGTGCCTCAACTAGACCTCTTGATATCTAGCTATAGGACTTATGACGGGCCTATAATACTTTGATATAGTACCGTACTAGTAGCACAATAGTTGTCTAGCAGGTTATGAAGTGGACGATCTTGCAGTAGTAGCGCAATAGCTGCCTAGTGAAGGAAAAAAGGCGAAACCGCACTAGTAGCGCAATAGCTGCCTAGCGGGTTATGAAATTGACGATCTTGCACTAGTAGCGCAATAGCTGCATAGTGAAGGAAAAAAAGGCAAAACCGCACTAGTAGCGCAATAGCTGCCTAGTGGATTATGAAGTCGATGATCTTTTACTAGTAGCGCAATAGCTGCCTAGTGAAGGAAAAAAAGCGAAACCGCACTAGTAGCGCAATAGCTGCCTAGCGGGTTATGAAATGGATGATCTTGCACTAGTAGCGCAATAGCAGCCTAGCAGATTATGAAGTAAACGATCTCGCACCAGTAGCGTAATAGCTGCCTAGTGGAGGAAAAGATTGGGACCGCACTAGTAGCGTAGTGCTACCTAGCGGGTTATGAAGTGAATGATCTCGCACTAGTAGCGCAATAGCTGCATAGTGGAGGAAAAAGACAGGACCGCACTAGTAGCGTAATGACTGCCTAGCGGGTTATGAAGTGAATGATCTCGCACTAGTAGCGTAATAGCTGCCTAACGGGTTATGAAGTGAACGATCTCGCACTAGTAGCGTAATAGCTGCCTAGTGGAGGAAAAGATTGAGACCGCACTAGTAGCGTAATAGCTGCCTAGCAGGTTATGAAGTAAACAATCTCGCACTAGTAGCGTAATAGCTGCCTAGTGGAGGAAAAGATTGAGAGCGCACTAGTAGCGTAATAACTACCTAGCGGGTTATGAAGTGAATGATCTCGCACTAGTAGCGTAATAGTTGTCTAGCGGGTTTTGAAGTGAACGATCTCGCACTAGTAGCGTAATAGCTGCCTAGTGGAGGAAAAGATTGAGACCGCACTAGTTGCGTAATAGCTCCCTAGCAGGTTATGAAGTAAACGATCTCGCACTAGTAGCGTAATAGCTGCCTAGTGGAGGAAAAGATTGAGACCGCACTAGTAGCGTAATAGCTGCCTAGCAGGTTATGAAGTGAAGAATCTCGCACCAATAGCGTAATAGCTGCCTAGTGGAGGAAAAAAGAATGAATTTGATAGTGAAAGGGTTTTGTGGGTAAAAGGGTCACCTAAGTGGAATGAGGATGAACTTTCCAGCTTGAGCGAAATGAATTATTGTATGACATGAGTGGTTTTGTGATGACCTTTGAAAGGTTTTTCTTTTTTGACATGCAAATGAGATAAGAAGTGAGGAGGTTAGCAAATGCATTAATTGAATCAAAAACTCCCTGTTTGTGGGTGTAGATTTTTGTGTGAGCCGATGGCTCCAGAGTTGCTTCGAAGCTTTGGGATGGCTCCGGCATGGCTTCAAGGATCTAAGATGGCTCCAGCATGCGTGGATGGCTCCAGTGTGACCAAGGGTCTCGGGGTGGTTGGTGGGTTTCGATTTGGATTGAGATTTTTGAGATTATTGGTGGTTTTGCTTTGGTTCAGATTTTGAGTCGAATGGTGGGTTGATGCGATTGGTGGGTTGATGGCTCCAGGGTGGCCAATGGTCTCGGGGCGGTTGGTGGGTTTTAATCTGGTTAGAGTTGTTCAGGATGGCTGGTGGGTTTTGATCTGGTTAGAGTTGTTCAGGATGGCTGGTGGGTTTTGATCTGGTTAGAGTTGTTTGGGATGGCTGGTGGGTTTTGATCTGGTTGGAGTTGTTCGGGATGGTTGGTGGATTTTGCTTTGCTTCGGGATTTTCTGGGTGGTGTGGGGGCTCCAACAATGGATTTATCATGGTTTGATGAGGTTTTTGATGACTCCGGAAATAAATGACTGTAATTTGAAGGGTTTGTTGTGGAATTCATAGTGGACGGATGGTTTTACATGGGTGGGTGAATGGCTAAACACAGTATCATAGCCTTAGGGTAGTCCCCATCATGGTTCCAGGATCTTCAGGGATGGCTTCGGGATGACTTTGTGTCGGTTGAGCATGACGATGCATTAGCTGGAACGAGGGGGAAAGGGAGGTTTTGTCTTTGAGGTGGTCGCACCTTGGGCGGGCTGCCTACGTAATCAATTTCGTATTGAGATCAGACCTGACGTAGTTTGAACACTTTGCGGGCAAGGCTTTGATGAGGAAATGGCTCCTGTGTAGCCCTAGGGATAGTCTTAGTGTTTTGAGGATGGCTCCCGCATGGCTCCAGCTTGGCTTTGGGAGTGGTGTTGATGAGACTCGCATATGACAGTGGATGGCTCCAGTTTTGACTTCTTTTGATTGGAAGTTATGCTTTAACGACTACAACTGAGGTTGACTTTCAGCGAGACTATGCATAGTCTTTACGGGTCAGATGTTGAAGATGAAATGACTATGATGCATGTAGACACTAAATGCTAGATGTACAATGATATGCATTTTTTTGGAGAGAGTGTATGGCTCTATCTCTATTAACATGAGGTTTACGGATATAAGATATCTTCGGTTCGATTTTGAGTGATTGTTGAACAAGAATGCATGAATCACTTTCCTCTCATGGAGGGATGTGGGTTAATCTCTCGTGAGTATGGTCGTGTATGCTAATGGTGTGATGATACTCTCAATGTTCAGAGCAGTATTTTCCTACAAATTTCTTTCAAGGTCATGGACTTTCCGATCCTTACAAATTCCTCACCTGTAATGGGGGTAGGCTATTATATTTTGGTGCTTAGATCAAAGAGTCGCTCGCACTCAAAGGACCCTGTGGGGTAAGGTCACACTCACTCGCTCATTGTCCCTTTAGTATGACAGGACATGCTGATAACAAGTACGAAGCTTATGATTCATGTTTCAGATCCGGTACTTTCAGTTAACGCTTATTGACTTATGAGTCAGAGGTCTTTTATTGGGTTATTGATAAGTGTCCAAAATGAGCATGTTTTATAGGTGTATTTTATATATAATATTAGCACTTTTCTTGCTCATTTCTCCACTTCGGTTAGTTTTCCTCTAGTTTATGTTTTATTGTTTATCTCACAAATTTATTGGTTTAACATGAGGAAAACCAAGCTGGGAGTAAAGTAGACGAATAGACAAACGCATAGACGCAAACGGCTCAGAAAACGGAGTCCAAACGAAGAAACTAGAGCGGGTAGAAGAGAGGCACGCGAGAGGCACGCATCTTGGCGTGTCCGCCCCTGCAACCGCCTCATTCTCCGCGGACGTGAGTGTGGGCAACCGCCCCTGGAACCGCCTCTAGATAGGCGGATGTGAGTGTGGATGCAACCGCCTCTAGATAGGCGGACGTGAGACAAGGGAATGCAACCGCGGACGTGAGACATGCAACCATATGATAGAGGCAACCGCCTCATATTAGGCGGACGCCCACGCGGACAGGAAGCGGACGTGAGCGCGCGCCAGTTTTCTTCTTCGCTCGTCGACTTCGCTCTTCGACTTCGCCCGTCGACCTGTCTGCAACTTATCCATCTACTCTTCACGCGTTCTGTCCCCTGAGCAATCAATGAGCAAATCTCTTCACGCGTGATCCAGCCTGTCTCTTCCTTCTCCTTCCTTCCTCTTCTTCCTTTCCTCTATATAAACGCACGTACCTTCTGCTTCCAGAAACACATCCACCACCCAACATACCACTTCACCACACATCACACGTTCATCCCATTTCTCTTCTCCCATCTTCTCCATTTTATTTATTTCACATTCCACCATATTCACATCTAGTCCTACGTATACAAAATAGCAGAGCGAATGCAGGAGTGACTACAGATGATTTCTATTACTCTTATTTCTGTTTATCTATTTAATATGTTAGGCTAGAATATTTATACTCTGGGAATGGTTATTATGTGTTTGTATTAATTATGCAATATTTTATTGGTTTTAATTTAAATACAGTTTGTTACGATTAAAGGTTATCTCGCACCTTTTTAATAAATGTCATGAGTTTATTAAATTGCTTTACTAAATCTATTTCTAATCTGATCGGTGACAAATAGATAGGTTAATTAAGTCATAAAACTGGAGGAAACTTATTTTCATCGTTTAAGTTAGTATTCAGTTGCAAGAATAAAATTCCTCATACTCCTCTGCCGTCCACCAGTGGGTGCTTGAGTTTTCATCGGACCCTGCATAACTGGAACGAGTTCTTATGAGTTTTCATCGGACCTTAAGATAATAACAGGAATCTTGCCAAATTATTATATTAAACCAGTAGAGATAGCATAATTGAGCAGATTATAATAACCTGACCCAGAGTCCCGTTTAGTTTATTTGTTAACTTAGTTTATTTCCTCTTTCCTTTTTATTTATAATACAAGTCAATTAATCCCCCCTTTTGTGACACGCTTAGGTACTATAATATGCACATTAGTCCCACGGTTCGACATCCGGTCGCTTACATTTCACTACACTACCACAACCGGGATTTGTTTGCAGCCCGACGTTTATTTTGAGTTTTTAATTTCTTTTCTTTTTTTTACACCAGTTTAACCACTCAGATATACACGTCTGCAGTTATAATGGGGCTGATGGGTGATGTATGTCACATGGGACTGGAGGATCAATTTGGGAATTGTGGAGCTTTTTGTGCAATAGAGGATATGTTTCGCCTTCGTCATGGGTGGAATGATTAGACAGGTTTTGATAACTCTTTTTTGGTTTCCATGGGACATCGTTGGTTCTTTGGATTCAGATTTCTCCTCGTGCCTCTTCTGGTGCACGGTTTGAGCTTTCTTCTCATTTTTGTTTTTTGAAATTGCATTTGGCTCATTGACTTTCTCAAGCTTTCTGTGCTTTGTATTTTGGCTTTCAGCTTTGATTGAACATTTTTGGTGCTCTTTCTTTGGCTTTGGAGTGGCATTGACTCTCTGATTTCTTTGAACATTTAATTTAGTGTTTTTGTGAAAGATGGTGGGGGGAGGGGCCATGGCTCCAGCTCATTCATTTTCCTCTATTGCAAAGGTAGGTATGTACATGTGGGTTGGCATGTTTGGAGCTTCTTTTTTGGAGAAGAAGTTTTTCATGAAAGGCTCAGCGGGGATCACTAAGGGATTATGTACAGGGCAGTCAAAGCTTTTTGGTTTTATGAAGATTTTTATTCCTAAGTGCCTCATCATTCTCATTAGTCAATGATTGTTTCCTTACTATTATCGGATCTTGACATGAATCACAGCTTGTGTCTTGTTTATCAACATTACTCTCACTTTAGCATCGTGGCCTCTCCATGTGCTAAAGGAATGCACAAGTCTCTCATGGTTTTACCTCCATTGGATATCTCTACCTTCCCTCATCGCTCAGTGGATCATCCAAAACACTCACTCGAAATTCAAGGGAAAATACCGCTCTTCGCACACTACTCACTTGGTTTATGGTGCTGATTTTGATTAGACCCTTGTGTGAATTTACGGGTCGAGAGTTTAGTGGTTCAAGCATTCTACTCAATCAATCTCTCAAGACTTTCCTCAAAGATGTCGTTCCGATTTGGGAGTATGCAAATGCAACTATCAACAATGCAATATATAATGGTAGTATGGAATTACTATGTACAAGATGCATGAAGTGGTGGTGATGACGATAATGCTGACTTTGGATTTGACTGAATGTTTTTTGTTGTATTGTATGCAATGCATGAGTGATAAGGCTACCCCTAGTCTCGCTTGAGTCGGTTTCAGTTGATGGTTCATGAAACTCATCTCATCAATGTCGGCTCTGAAGATGGTCTAGTTGTCGGGTGTGATGTGGGAGAAGCTGTTTTAGAATGTATTCGGTTGGTGATTGGCTCCTGGAGTTTAGGAATTTTAGGGAGTGACAACTCCCGCATGGTAGCCCCACGATATGAGAGTGACTGCATTTTGTGGGATTTTTGGATGTATGCAATTTTTGGACTTTTGGAAGTTTGCATCTTTTTTGATATGCATGTCCATTAGAGGAATGCATGTTTAAGCTACCCAATCCGACCCCCATCAGGACTATTCCTAACAGCTGATAATCACAACCAAAAGCGGTAAATAAATGCACACATAAGGAAAAGGAAGAAGTTAGACCCCTAATGGGCCCACCTACCTGGAGTTCCTGCAGGTTAGTCTAGCATAATCACACAATGATATAACACACATGGCAAACGAGGCCGACTGTAAGCTCTTCACTCATATCCTAGCTATCCTCACCAAACACACTCTAAGTGTGGAGTAGAGTAATCCTATGGCTTTCGAATGAATCTCTTAAAGGTTTTGAAAGAAACTGGAGAATCCTGACAATTTTGAATGGAGTTCAGTCTTCCTTGACCAAGTTTATGAGAAAAACTTACTTAAGTTTTCCCCAGCAGAGTCACCATTCTGTGGAGGGTGATTTTTCGGTATGAGGGGGGTCTATCTAAATATGGTTCTGACTGAGAAGCCTAGATCCTAGTTATTGCCATTCTGTGGAGGGTGAGAACCCGGTATTCTGGCATCCCTCAAATACCTATTAAATCATCCGTCTTTCCCAGAAAGCGTAAAGGGGAGTGCAAGTGTGCACTACACCCGCTCTCGATGGGCTCCACACGGACTGATGCCTCTATAAGGCGGATTTGACTAGAGTCGCCACCTAGTTTAACCTAAGAATACTAGGAAGGAAGATTGGGTTCTAGGAACCGTTGGTTGACTCTGAAATTATTGCCTATGGATAGGGCTTATCTGGTCATTTACAGAGATTCTATTATGGGTTCGCACTGGGTTACACCCCTTAGAACTGGCAATGACCACAACTTCGGATTGGTGCCCGAGGAAATCTCGGTCTCCAATTGTCAGAATTGACTTCTTTCAAAACCTTAATAGAGAGATTCATTTAACAGCCAAGGATAGGATAGGATAGGAAGAAGGAATGAGTATTGAGGAGTGCCAAGAAGGACTTAACAAGTTTGAGAAAATTGATTAAACATGAAGGAGGTGTTAGGCGAGCTTTTCTGCCAAGCTAGCGCCAAAGTGGGGATTGGTGGATAAAAGGAATGGAAGGAGAACAGGACGGGAGGAGGAAAACGGGGTTTTTGATCGGAATGGGGTCGCACCCTTGGTGAGCTGCCTACGTACTCAACTTCCTGTTGAGATCAGACCTTTCGTAGTTCACGTTTTTAGGATTTTGGAATTTTGATGTTTGATATGTGGGATGCTATAGTCTGTGAGACGCTCGGGTGAATGAGACGTTTGAAATCTTAAGATGTCGAAATCTATGAGACACTCGGATCTGTGAGACACTCGGCTGTGAGATGTTCTGGCCTGTGAGATATTCGAATCATTAGAGTAACAAAGTCTGTGAGACGCTCGGGTCTGTGAGACGCTCGGGTCTGTGAGACATTCGAATGTGGGTGAAAATGGAATTGAATTGAAATTGAAGTTGAATTGGAATTGAATGAATTTTCATTTGGAATTGAAATGGAATTGAATTTAGAAATGAATTTAATTGAATGAGAATTGAATTGAATTAAAATTTTGAATGAATGAATGATTGAATGAAGTTTTTTAACCGAATTGGAATTTACAAGTTAGGTTCAATTAAGGCTGAATTGAATTGAATTGATTTTGGATTTGAATTTGAATTTGAGATGGGATTGGATCGGTATTTGGATTGATCGTGTGTCAAATTTGAACTGATGGGCCAGCTTAGGGCCTTGGAATGTTAGGCCGGACAGGGCCTTGGGATGTTAGGCCAAAACGGGCCTTGGAACGCGGGCCGAATTGGGCCTTGAAAATTTGACCGAAGTAGGCCTTGAAAAATGGACCGAAGTGGGCCTTGAAAGGTTGGCTGAAGTGGGCCTTGAATTGGGCCGCCTCGAAATGGGCCTTGGATCAGGCCTTGGATTGGGCCTTGGAGAATGGGCCAAATTGTCTTGGAAAGGGGGCCGAATTGGGCCTTGGGAATTGAGGTTGGAAGATGATTTGAATCTATGAGACAATTGGAGTTTGGGTGAAGTTTGTGTTTGGTCTTGAAACTTTTGGAAGTATCTCAAATGTCTTGGAGGTTGAGGTGTGTTTGATGAGTGTAGGGAGAGTATTTGATGTTGGGGTGTGAAGAGGTTTGATTTCAAACAATTCAAGAAAAGTATCCGGTTGTGGGGTATGAGAGGATTTGTTTTTGAACGGATGAGTATGAATTTACAAAGGGCTGGCATGGTTGTAAATTACACAGATTTTGGCCTCAAAGATGTGATTTATGTGTAGGGTGTCACCACTACCAAGGATCTACTAAGTGTGGGGGACACCCGCTATCCTAATGTTTGTCCTATGGGCTTTCTAAAAATGACCCAAATGAGGATCACAACAATGTCGCAAGTAAATCAACTAGAGATAGCATAATGAAACAAGATTTAAATGAGTTGGTCCCGGGTGAAGATCAACTAGAATCATGCTTTGACTCAATTTCTCAAATCGAATCTATATATAAGGAGCAAACAGTGATACTAGAAATGTAAACATGTTGGTCATGATCAAGAAGAGGTGTAGGTGATAGGAAACCAACCTACGGGGTGGCCTGCCCCCGGTTTATTACTTAATCAAATATAAGACAAAGTCGAATCCGCAGTCAAATGTTCATAATCCCATCTTTGCAAGCCCCAAAACCAACAACATGGTTCATTAGCAAAAGGTCCACGGTAAACTCCACGCCAAGCAAGTCGTGCTCAACTCTCATCCGTTTTGCATGTACCTCAGTAAAAACATGAAACCAAGGTATGAGTAATGCCTACACCGAATACGACATAATGAGATCGTAGGCCCTCAATTGACCGTCTCGAATCAAATCATTAAAGCCCATGAACACTGCAATGAACGAGACAACAAGTAAATTGATGATTAAGAAACCGAGCCCACCAGAGAGTAAACCCGCATATACAACAAGCAAATAAGATTCATGAGTTTAAACCCGAATGTGAATACGGTATCATAAACAATCAATTCTAAGAATAAACTTATGAGCCTTTTACCCTCAAATCTGGCCAACAGTGACTCGAATAGTAAAAAAATGATGTCAATCCACTATTAAATGTGTACAACAGTCACGAAACAATTCATTGTCAAACCCAAATGGTGATATTTGCAAGAATGAATGACTCCTAAGACTACAAAATAATTAGGAACAATAAACAAATTAATACAGACACAGATGTAGTTTTTATTTTTAAAAAGAAAGCTACTATGGGGGGTCGCATCGACGCCGCCTCACTCGAGCTGATAGGGATCCGAAGAGATACACCAACCGTTTTTCGCGTTTGAAAGGAGAGCCCCGGTAGTCCTAGCCAAGGTCCAGCTCTTTAGTCCCCATTTCCTGTTCCTTAAACAATATGTACATGTCGAATAATACAACCGAGATAGGCAGGATACATTAGTTAGAGAACGGAGGAAGGTTGGGGTGTGTGCAATGGGATCATATGGCCCCTCTCAATGGGAAGAAAGGGGGCAATCTAATCATCTCCCCCACCCCAACCGAGAACATAGAAAAGAGTTTCAAGCTGCCAACAAATGCTAAGGATTGTAAGATAAATCAAGCAACGGGGTTGCTACCCAAATTAATTCATCATCTTAGATTATGACTCAACCAAAGTGTAGTATCAAAGAGGTGGGGTTGTGAGTCATGTGGGATCATACCTAGAAGGGTTTATATCATTTCCCTCTAAGATGAAGAATTAGTAAGGACCATCCAGCCAATGAGTGATTTTTCTAACCGTTATAGTATAGGGCAACTATCTCTCGATCTATGTCCATATCTAAGCGCAAGGGTATAAGCTATGCCGGTCTCAAATTAATTTCCAATCCATTCAATGCGCAAGGAGCAATTAAATATCAGATGTGATTGAATCATAGCAAGAGCTGAAAGATAGAATTTCCAAACCCATGATGAGCAGATACAAAGTCCGATAATCAACAAGTCCAGCCTTCTAAATCTTCGAGCGATGTACCTTGGTCAGATCATAAAGCCAGAGTGTAAGGAGCGAAATTAATTAAGCAATCAGTGTAAAGGACAGAATGAGATAGACTATCAAATGGTTAATCATCAACGAACTAGGCATCGCCAGATAGATAGTAAATGTTGAAGCAAAAGCATGGACCTCTATCCCAAAGGCCGGAAAGAGTAGAGGCCCAGAGTTTTGTGTTGCAGTTCAGATTACCGAGGCCCCACATACATCCGTACTAATCATCAAAGTGGCTAACAACTTCATCTCATGCGCAAGAGGCAAATGTTCAACGAGTCAATGAAGTAGGTTATTAAGTTATAGCCAAAGATAACTGAGCAGAAGGGTTTCCAAACCAAGCAGCAATGCACCAAGGCGAATCAGAAGCACCAAAAATTTCTAGATCAATATCAGTGCGTGATGGGGCAGCTAACAATTGATAGAGGCAGATTTCCAAACCGACAGTAATGCACAAGGGGCTGTCTTAATAGCAAAAACATAATTCCCAAACCGGATGATTGCGCAAGGAACAAATCAGATATTCTAGAATTATACATATTAAAACCTGATTGAAATTTCCAAACCCATGTGTAGCAGGTGCCAAGTCGAACCTTTGAGTAAAGTCCACAAGGTCGGTTAACGAACATATTCTAGTCAAAGAATCAAAGCAAGTGCACCTCGGTTAGGACATGAAACCAAAGTAGTGACAGAATGAGTCAGAATAAACAATGACAATAAGCATAGTACACAAATCAGTTCAAAATCCAAATGGACGGCTTAGAAGCAAGTAATAAAGTGTAATTCCAGAAGCAATTCATTTCCCCAGCCAAACGTCCATGCGCAAGGAGCATTTAGTTAAAAAAAATGAGAATTTCCAAACCCATGAATAACGGTGACGCTCAAAGTCCACCAGCATAGTCAACTTGCAAAGCTCAAGGTCAATTCCAAATAGCCCATATGTGCAAGTCTCAGCCCAAAGCCAAATGATTGTATTTATACCTAAATAGAGAGTGGTTGTTTCGCATCAAATCTCTTCAGATTGGGATCTGAGTACCCCTGTAATTCCGATCCAAGCTAAGAAAATGAGCTTTAATAAAATTATACAGTCAAAAGGAGGTGCCCACTTCATATCTACACCAAATAATCAGTGAGGAAACAGATATCTCTAAACAGATGGCCAGAATGTATATAATCGATTGCCCAACATAAATGTAAGGGAGTTATAATACTAAAAAATATTCAACCAGGTGCACCAACCACAATTGCCAGAAAGAATCAACCAGAGCATACTTATTCAGTTCAGAATTGCATACCGTAGGGGAAACCATGAAAACTCCTGCACATATCCCAGAAACATAAACCAGGAGGCCAAACCAACGTTAGTTCATAACAATTAAATATAGTGACGATACGGGGAGACTTTGTGATTCGGATCTTTTATTTGTAGTGATCATTCGTTTTTTTTTGGACAAGTACTCAAATTCAAATCAGACCCATACACAGGTGAATTATATACTCAGATCGGGACTGAATGAATAAATAAACCAGCCAGGCTACTGGAACAAACTAGAAAAGAGGCTTACAACGAGAAAAGAAAGAAAAAAAAATCTGGAACATGAGTCTTTCGTCACCACAAACTACCATCCGATTAGCAGTTGCGGCTCTTTTCTTCTTGACAACAACAAGATATGGGACGATTCAAAGGACAGCGAAGGGCTTCTGAACCCAGCTTGTCTACAGTTTTCACGCAACTATGGAGACCTATTGAGTTACATATAGATAGAAATGATAATGCAAGCAAAAAAATCTTTCGGGACATAAACTAACAATATGCACATCTCAGGTAAACCAAATCGACTTCACAGAGACAGAAACTCGCCCACACTTTCATCTATTATCGAAGCCAGCGAAAGGGAAGAAAGAAAAAAAAGGGTAAGAGCATAAGTGCACACACACACACTAATCTAACCAGACGTTCTTGGCAGTGAAATCTGAAACAAACCAAATGTAATCAATGCAGAATATCACGTTTTGATCAAATCGTCTTGACATGCCACTAAGAATTGAATCAGCAACTTATTTGGATTTAAAGTAAATACCAACGAGGAGAACCACCGGGGCTTCCTACAAAAGGTTGGAGGCACAAACCAAAGATTATACAAAATATCAGTTGGCGTAAACATAATACACAAAATCATTGTAATTTAGGATTTATGAGTGAGAGTCCACTCGGCCCATTACAGATATTAACCCTTGAGTTTCTTTCCATGAAACGGTAGACCAAAGGTGCAGATATGTAGGTCAGAGTAATGTACAGAAACGTATAAACACAAACTGCAATTAAGGATTAGCACGGGCAAACCCAAAACTCGGAGACAACAAAACCTGAACCGCAAGAGATAACATCAGACGTATACAGGGGTAGAAATCAGTGAGTTCCTTGTTCCCCAATGATGACGAAAATGAGCAGCAGAGTCGATCAGCTCCAGGAAGAGGAGAATGAGAATAAAACGTTAAGAAAAATGAGAGAGGTTGAGGATTTTTTTTTTTAGCTGAGTGAAGAGATGAGAGGTGGGAGACAATTGATTGGAGTAGCGATTCTGGGCTTCTTCAAAATTTTGGAGGCAGATAGTAGAGAAAAGGACAGTGGGCTGAGGAAGACGGCCGCAATCAAAGACATGAAGAAGCAGTTGGTGATCTCTTTTTTTCACTTGTCCGAACATTTTTTGAAGAAGAGAAAATGAGGGTGTTCGCTTGGAGTAAAGAACAGAGAGAGCCTTAGGGTTTCTTTTTTAATGTTGTTTCATTTTAGCCAAGGGTTTTATCAGTGAAATAAAACAATTTTCTTTTGAAGATACATGAAATGATAAAACGAAGATAAAAGAACATATAACATAAGATAGAAGCAAAACATAATGACAATAATAATACTAAATACATAAAATGATACAAATGATGCTAGAAATATAACGATAAAATAAGAAGAAAGTTACATGCTAAAACGATGAGTAAAGGTAACAATGAATGGGATATAATAAGCAAACAATAACAAACACATGAATACATAGATAAATATGCAAAATCGAGATAGACTAAAATACAAACAAGATAGTGAAATAAGTAATAAAAGAAAGGAGATGGATTTGAAACCATTTGTGTTTTCAAGCACTTTGGACATTAATTGAAAAAAAGGAAAATTTTGTCCTAAAAATACGGTTTCGTTTTGGTATGCACATAGATAGGTTTTGGAAAAGGAAGACGATGATCCTCTTATTTTATTTATTTTTTGAATTTTGTTTTTATGGGGTGAGAATTTTTTGTGTCTATAGATGGCTCCCCTTGATTCAATTCTGCAAGAACTTGCAGAATTGAATCAAGGTTGAGTGGGCGCCAAAAATTCTCACTATGGTATTGTGGTGCATTAGGATGTGACCATGAGGAAGATAATATATGTATGCGATGGGAAATGATATGATAGCTGAATGCACGAGGACTTATTCCGAGCCTCAACTGGACCTCTTGACATCCAGCCCTAGGACTTATGATGAGCCTAGAATGCTAACAATAGATTGTTTTGGGGTGCACGAGGGCTTAGGAGTGCCTCAACTGGACCTCTTGACATCCAGTCCTAGGGCTTATGACGGGCCTAGAATGCAATTGAAAGTATGAGGACTTAGGAGTGCCTCAACTAGACCTCTTAACATCTAGCTATAGGACTTATGACGAGCCTATAATACCGACAATTCGATTGTTTTAAGGTGCACGAGGACTTAGGAGTGCCTCAACTGGACCTCTTGACATCCAGTCCTAGGGCTTATGATGGGCCTATAATGCGACTGAAAGTACGAGGACTTAAGAGTGCCTCAACTAGACCTCTTGATATCTAGCTATAAGACTTATGACGGGCCTATAATACCGACAATGTGATACCCAGTGTAGGGGTCACCTCCCACATTGATCGGGAGAGCGCACGAACCACACCTTATAGGTGTGGGGATACTCTTGCCTTGTGAGAGGCCTTTTGGGGATGGTACCTCGGAAGCAAAACCGTGCGGGCTGCGGCCCAAAGCGGACAATATCTCACAAGTGGGTTGATTACTGGGCTGTTATGGTATCAGAGCCAGGCCCAGGTCGGTGTGCCAACGGGGACGCTGGGCTCCCAAGGGGGGTAGAGTGTGATACCCAGTGTAGGGGTCACCTCCCACATCGATCGGGAGAGCGCACGAACCACACCTTATAGGTGTGGGGATACTCTTGCCTTGTGAGAGGCCTTTTGGGGATGGTACCTCGGAAGCAAAACCGTGCGGGCTGCGGCCAAAGCGGACAATATCTCACAAGTGGGTGATTACTGGGCTGTTAATTGAAATACCCCGTAATTAAAAATAGTGATTAATTAGGCTAATAAGTAATTTAGAAGCTTAATTAAGTGTAAATAATCATAAGGGAACAAATCCCGAAGAAAACGGATCTTTAAAACGGTTTAAAAACATTACCGAACCTTAAAGCACATTTTTCGAGGTAACCGGGAAAACGTGTCTTTAAACGGGTCAAATAGACTCGTAACAATTTTGGTCAACTAAATAATCACTAATAAATATTAGTGAAGCTTTAGAACCAATAAAATCAAGAAAACGAGAAATTAGTAAAAACTGTCAAAAACGGGAAGTTGTGGGGTAGAAGTATAAATAGCACAAATTTATGTGTCCAATATTGTAAATAAAATTTTAAAACCCCCTTGGTCTATGTGTGCTGTCCGATTTTTACATATACACACACACACTCTACTCTCTTTTACTCACTAAGGACAAAAACAATTAAAAACACAAAAGTAACCCCCCTCCCTCTCATTCTCTCTCTCCTACACTCATTTTACTCCCTCTCTCACGTAAAGCTCACCCTCCTCCTCTCTATTTTCTCCTCTTGACCGATAACAATGGAGGAAGCAAAGAACCACTAAAAACCTCTACTTCTCTCCTTTGTAACTCTCTAAACTTCTCCAAAAATTATAAAAACACCACCATTGTAATCCTCTCATCAAGGGCTACATTTCCATCTTTCCAAAATCCAAAAACAAGCACTTTCGATTTTATGGGTATACCCCATTTGGAGTTTCAACACCACCATTAGAAGGCCCTCCTTCTCCTTGTTCTTCTAAGGTAAAAATATTTCGAAAACTCCATCCTTTTCTAGCCTTTAAGGGCAAAACGAAATTTGAAGCTTAACTCTTGATGGTGTGAGAAGTCTTGCTCTTGAGCTATCCCAAACAGCTCTTGTGCTCTTGGAAGGTAATAAATTTTCTATACCCTAAAACCTAGATTAGAACTTGATTAATGGTTAGGGTTAGTTTTAGTATTAAATGGTGTACATGAATGGTTGTAGTGCTAGAGGATTGAGATTACGAAACCGGTAGAGAAAGAAGGAAGAAGGAAGAAGAGAAAGAAAAACTAGAAGAAAAACAAGGTAAGGAATGCTCACCTTTGTGTAGACTTGCATATGAATGTAACAGATTTCTATAAGTTGAATTTAGTAATGAAAATGGTATTGTGTAGTAGAACAATGTACATGAGAATATAAGTATTTTGAAGCCTTAAAAAGACATTTTAAAACTGTCAAAACAGATTGGGATTGAGTTAGTTATGTGCAGGAAATTTTGTAGTGTTTTAGTGTTGTTTTAGCATTAGTATTTGTATATGAGAGCTTGTATATGGTTGATGTTATAAACAGGTGAGAATGAATGAAAATGTGTTTAAAACAATGTGGTGAGAGTGTAAAAATATAGGGGAGGCTATGTCAAAATTTATCTAGAATTAGAACACTTAGTGAATTTTTAACTAGGTGAATGATGTAAGTTGTAACAGATTTTGAGATAAATAGATAGAGAGAAGATGGGGAGAGATAGTTAATGTAGTTGTAGTGTATTAGAGGTGTTAGCAATGACATTAGAAGAGGGAGTTGTAGATGGAGAAGAGTTAGACTAAAATCTGTAGCAAAACACAACTAGGAAACAACTAGTGAAAGTGTGAGTTGAAACTTAGAAAATTAGGTGAGTGAATGAGTATAAAATTGTGTAAGGAGTTAGGAAATGACTAGGGTGTATTAAGAGGTTTAAATAGTGTTAAAACATGTGGGATTAAGTGTAGGAACAATGGGGAAGTATTGGGTAAAAAAGAGGACTGAAAACAGAAATTAAAATGCAAATACTGGGGCGGACCGACCTTGGGACCGAACTTGCAAGGTCGGTCGAGCCAAGACTTACAAAGACGGGAAAGCTTCTGGAATCGACCGGACTTGCGAGCGGACTTGCAAGTTCGGTCAGACCAGAAAATTTTCCCATCTGTAACCTACTGGAATGGACCGACCTTGCGACCGGACTTGCAAGGTCGGTCGACTCAAAAAATTTCCAGCGGGTAAGCTACTGGAATGGACCGACCTTGCGACCGGACTTGCAAGGTCGGTCGGGCTAAAATTCCGGTAGCAAAACTTACTGGAATAGACCGACCTTGCGACCGGACTTGCAAGGTCGGTCGGCCAGAAGAATTTCGGTACTCTGAGCTACTGGAATGGACCGGACTTGCAAGGTCGGTCGCAAGTCCGGTCCGATCAAAAAAAAAAATTATTTAAATTAAATATATATATATATATATATGTATATACCTACATATATATATATATACATGTATGAAAGCATGCCAAAGTTAAGTAAGAAAGTAAAACCTAAGTAATGAAAAGTAAGTAAGTAAAGTGTAAGTGTAAGAAGTATAAGGACCTAGTAAGTATGAGTTAAGTAATGATAGTTAGATTAATCATTTAATCGTATGTATATAATAGGATTTGATTTGTGACACCGGAAGGACGTTTGGAAGTACGTACAACGGTGAACGGTATGGATTCCTCATTCCCCGTATGCTATCTTGGTTACTCTGATTTGTGTGTTGTGTGCTAATTGGTCACCAAATAAGATAAATGCACGAATCGGAGTTAATATGCACACTTGTGAATATGTAGTGTTGTATGCTGTTTATATCTTCTTTAATTCTTAGTTTGTATAATTCATGAAATGTTTGGATGAATATGAATGTGTGTATGTATGTTGTATTGTACTGTGACCGTTATTTATTGTGTTTGGACTTCTAACTTATTCCTAACAAGCTAACCAATCTAACTTAAATTGGTAATTAAATTGGAATGAGTAGAAGTCCGATATAGTTTCGGCCACGCGTGAGGATGCGGAGTCACGAGAGGTTAGCTCCAATTCCTGACTCTTAAACTGGTCCGCGGCCCAAATCCCTTAAGTGGGTAGCATCCCGGATTGGTGAGTCAAGTAAATCCCGGAGGTGGGACGGTGTAGTCCCCAGGGCCGGAGGTCCCGATGACTTAACTTAAGTATAAGTAAGTAAGTAAGAATGAGTAAGTAAAGTAATTGCAAGTAAGTAATTGTAAGTAAGGAAAAGTAAGTAATGAGTAAAAGAGTAAAGCATTCCGATTAACCCGGATGCATAATTTGGCTAACCTTGTGAAGGTAAGTAAGTTGTGTGCTACTACATTGTTGCCTTGAATTATGTAATGTATTGTATGAGCATGTAATTTGTATGAAAAGCATGTATGTATGAAATAAATAAATGGCATGTTTAGTGGACGTCAAATAGTCGGCGTGCCCTAGCTAGCACGCGGTATATGCGGAGTCCATATGCAGCGTTTGCTGAGCCCCTTGGGGCACCATTTTACTACACGCAGGTACTCGAGAGTGATGAAGATGTGAAGACTCAACTCTATTTCTTTATCTTCTTTTTGGGATGTAAACACTGAATTGTGATGGGTGTACTAAGTAGTACATGGCTACAGTTTTTGAATAGCCGGTGTACCATGGGGTACACCTTTTTGGGATTATGATAGGATGGGAATTGGTATAGATGAGTAGTTGGTAAACTCATTCTTTTGGAGCTTAGATCTGATGTAATCGAATATACTTTAATACTCGGTGATCCATTAATGTAAGTATTTGGTGTATGGTATTTGGCAATTAATTTAGTAGCTCGGTACGTTATGTTCATCAGACCGTGACTGTAAGTATTAGTAGCCTAGCTAGCCGTATGGGCGGTTAGCGGCATTGTTTCACCCGCCGTAGTAAGTATGTAATAATTCCGCTGCGAACTCGTAGGATTAATAGGACGATTAGACGGTAAGCATAGGATTAGCGGTTGGGGTGTTACAAAAAGTGGTATCAGAGCGTAGTTATGCTCTGATGTCCATATTACCGAGCATAGGGGATTACCGAGTTAGGATTTCAACCGTCTTAAGACGGATACTTAGAAACCTAACTAGGAACTACCGTTGTTAACAACGGATACCCTTAACGTTCTTATGAACGATGCCTTGCTTAAATTTCAAGACCCTTAGGTCATATCATGCAAAGCCTAATGTAACTGTTGAATATTCAGATGTCAGGAAGAGGTCCAGGTCGCCCCAGAGGAGGGGGCAATGACGGACCCGGCGCGCAGACGATAGCTGAGATCGTCGCCGCCACGGTAGCGCAGAAGCTATCTCAAGTAATCCAAGTGGTACAACAATCCCAACAAAACCAACAAACTCAAACGGGGCCAATCCCTCCCCCGCCACCCAGAGAAGCGAACTGGGTAAAAGCTGTAGCGGAACTCCGCCCTCCCTGCTTTAGGAGCGAGAGTGATCCAGCTAAGCTTGAGGCCTACATCTCCGAGATGGAGACGGCCTTCGAAACACTCGAAGCTCCTGCTGGAGTTCGAGTCAGAGTTGCTGCGTACTACTTAAAGGATGCTGCAATGGATTGGTGGAAGCTGGTCAAGCATGAGCATGTCGGCGACCCCACATTCGACTGGGATTCCTTCGCCTCACTCCTCCATTAAAAATACTACCCTGAGCACGTGAAAACCAAGAAAAGGCTAGAGCTAGACGCCTTGAAGATGACAGACAAGATGTCTGTGGATGAGTACTACCGCACCTTCACCTCCATTCTCCGTCTTCTCCCCGATCTAGGATACACCGGCCAGGTGTTGGTCGATCGCTTCTATGGCGGTCTGAGCCATCGCCTACGGTACGGTATGGGCTATACCAGGTTTACCTCCCTTCAGGTAAATAACGGTTAACCCTTAGTATCATGTCAATTCCTTAAATTCCTTGAATTCCTTTGAATCTTTCTTTATTTCTCCTTAAATGAGAATCCCGGCTAATACCTGAAATTTCAGGAGTGTTATCACGCGGCGTCTCGCGTTGAGATCACTTGCCAGTTAAGGGATGAAGAGACCGCGCTGAAGCGCAAAGCTAATAACAAAAACACCAGCACTGAGGAGCAGAACCAGGGGAAGAGCTGGAAAAAGAAAAAGGGGAATTTCTTTCAGCAATCCCAAAAGAAATCCCAGGGTGAGAGCAGTGCCCATGCTGAGCAGGGCAAACCAGCTGAGCTTCTTCATCTTGGTTATTCTGCACCGGTGGCAGCTAAGCCACTGAGATCACACCCACCAAAGGGTAAATTCCTAATCCAATTTGTACTCGTATAAGCATCGTATCTAGTATATCCACGCACACATGTGCTAACCCTCTAACCTCAGGTTCTAGCTCCGGTGCCGCTAAAACCTTCTCCGATGGCCGCACCTATGTGTGCAGAAAGTGCAACCAGGACCATCCTGGTAAAGACTGCTTTGGGAGAGACATCAAATGCTATAACTGTCAGAAGCTGAGACACACAGCTAATAGATGCCCAGAGAGCATCAAGCCGAAGGGAAACTTTCAGCTGAAAAAAGAAGGAGCGGGGCAAAGGCAGCGGCAACCACGGCTTCGGTAAGGATGGGGCATCTGGCGATGCACGGCCCAGCAGGCACCTCAGGGACAGGGATCCCGGGGCCCTCAGAGGGCGCACCTCAGAGGCAGCCTGTTCTCCATGTTATTGACCGTGATGGGCCCGGTTCGAAATCCGGCCAAGGTAATCATCTAAACCTTTAATCCTTGAATAGCATGCCTAGTAGTAGAGTAACTGTATGAGTGAATGCATGAGTAAATAAATGAAGTGTATATTAAGCATGAAAGGAAGTAGTTGAAACTAGTACTCACCGTAGATGAAACTTGTAACCATAGGAAACTTTAGTATCTGTTACCCGATACCGGTAACCTTGAATCAAGAAGAGATCGACATCACCAACCACGACTACACCAACAAACAGTGTCAGGTCATCCGACCAGGTATGATCTTATTAAAGGGATACCTGACACCCGAAGCGCAAATCTCAATCATTCGACGATGCAACGAGCTAGGAACGGGTCAAGGTGGATTTTACACACCCGAATTCCCCAGTGGAGCGAAGATGAAGCTGAAGATGATGTGCTTGGGAAAGGACTGGAATCCTTATACCAAGACATACCAGGAGACACGAACACAAGATGGAGCGACGCCACCGACAATACCACCAGAGTTTCAGACCCCATCACACAAGCAGTGGAACTTGCACAACAATGCGAACCTGAACCAATCCCCGCACTTGAAGCGGATCTCTGTATCGTCAACTTCTATGAGAAAGAAGGACGACTTGGGTTACACCAAGACAAGGACGAGACAGCGGAATCTCTTGAACAAGGAGTGCCCGTAGTGTCTTGGTCCATTGGTGATGACGCCGTATTCCTGTATAGCGAGCAGAAGCGTGTGGACCTCGCACAGAAACTGGTATTGAGATCAGGAGATGTCCTAATCATGGGTGGAAATTCTAGGATGCTGTATCACGGGATCAACAAGATCAAGTTGAATACGGCACCGCCGGCAATAATCAATGCCACACACATGAAACCAGGACGCCTGAACCTTACCTTTAGAAAGTATTAAATCCCTAGTATCATGTAATCTATTAGTAACGTGTATTAGAGACACAGTATGTATGATGGTTGGTTTATCAATAAAGAGCAGTGTTGATTTAATTCCACTTGTGTCCACCATCAATACTTATCCAATTGTGAATCCAATAGGTTGTGGACTCGGTACCGAAGGTAACCTGAGCATCCTCACCGAAGCACAAGCCGGCAGAAGCGGCACCATTCTAACGGGAACCTTCCCAGTAAATGGCGTTGATGCCAATGTGTTATTCGACTCCGGCGCCTCTCACACTTTCGTAGCACCATCCTTCGTGAAGAGGTTGAAGCTAGATGCGGATGAGTTACCGAACTTCATGGTTACTCTCCCATCGAAGGAGCGAGTAAAGTGCACCAAATACTATCAATCAGCCACAATCCAAATCAAAGATGAATCGTTTCCCATTTCCTTCATCGAATTCAATGGATTGGGATTCGACGTAATCATTGGAATGAATTGGTTGGAGCGGCACAAGGGTAGAATCCTTTGCGCCGAGCATCGTTTGCTGCTCAAGAGTCCTTCTGGGGTTACAGTATCTTACCGCCAGAGACCGAGAGAGCCTTCGACCACCCTTATATCTGCCATGGCCATGTACCGGGAGCTCAGAAAGGGCCAAGAGGTGTATCTTTGTTATGTACAAGACCTGGAACGAGATCCAGAGTTCAGTGATGAAGTACCCATTGTATCCGAGTATCCCGATGTATTCCCTAAGGAGCTACCCGGCATGCCACCACCGAGAGCAGTGGAATTCGAAATTGATCTATTGCCAGGTACCGGTCCCATTGCCAGGGCACCGTACCGCATGGCACCAGCAGAGATGACCGAACTGAAAGAACAGTTGAGAGATCTTCTAGACAAAGGGTTTATACGCCCTAGCGTATCACCCTGGGGAGCACCGGTCCTCTTCGTGAAGAAGAAGGACGGTAGTCTCCGACTTTGCATTGACTACCGCGAGCTGAATGCGGTCACAGTCAAAAATAAATACCCGCTACCCCGTATCGACGACCTATTCGACCAGTTGAAAGGAGCCTCAGTCTTCTCCAAGATCGACCTCCGTTCAGGGTACCATCAGATTGCAATCAAAGAGCAAGACATTGAGAAAACGGCATTCCGTACCAGATATGGCCACTACGAATTCACGGTGATGCCATTCGGTTTGTCAAATGCACCGGCAAAATTCATGGACCTCATGAATCGACTATTCAGTGAGCAGTTGGACACTTCGGTTGTGGTCTTCATCGACGACATCCTTGTATACCCAAAATCAGCAGAGGAACATGAAATTCACTTGAGGAAAGTGCTTGAGACACTGCGCGAGAACCAGCTGTATGCGAAGTTCTCCAAATGCGAGTTTTGGCTTGATCAGGTATCATTCCTTGGACATGTCATCTCGAGCGCAGGTATCTCGGTTGACCCTTCTAAGGTAGAAGCTGTACGATCATGGCCTAGACCCAAGACTGTTACCGACATTAGGAGCTTTCTTGGTCTAGCCGGTTACTACCGGAGATTTGTAAGGGACTTCTCGAAAGTCGTCAAGCCCATGACTACATTGATGAAGAAAGATGCACCGTTTGTATGGACAGACGAGTACGAGTTATCATTTCAAAAACTGAAAGACTCATTGACCTCAGCGCCCGTCCTTACTCTTCTAGAGGGCACAGAGGGATTTGAGGTATACTGTGATGCATCAGGCAAAGGAATGGGATGCGTACTCATGCAGCATGGCAAGGTTGTTGCTTATGCCTCCCGCCAGCTGAAAAAGCATGAGGAGAATTACCCGACTCACGACTTAGAGTTAGGAGCCATTGTCTTCGCCTTGAAGATATGGCGACACTATCTCTATGGGGTAAGCATCACCATCTACTCCGACCATAAGAGCTTACAATATGTATTCACTCAGAAAGAACTCAACTTGAGACAGAGAAGGTGGATGGAGTTTCTCTCAGACTACGACATCAACCTGCAGTATAAGGAAGGGAAGGCAAACATTGTAGCCGACGCCCTGAGCCGTCGAGCACACTCGCTCCATTCGCTACTCGCTTCTTCTAGCTTGGTTGACGAGGTGCGAGACACTCAGTTGAGCGATCCTTACCTAACCGAAATCAGACACAAAATCGAGAATGGTACATTTGAGAAGAAAAAGTACGACTTCAAGCTACATGAAGATGGTTTGATTCGGTTGAATGGCAGGCTATGCGTCCCCCGAAGCAATGCTGAGCTAAGGGATCGCATCCTGCGAGAGTCACATAGTTCTACATTGTCAGTCCATCTGGGAGCCTCCAAGATGTACAAAGACATGAAGAGGTACTTCTGGTGGTCTGGAATGAAGTCAGATGTGACAGAATTCGTATTGAGATGCTTGACATGCCAGAAGGTAAAATTTGAACACCGTAGACCGGGCGGAATGGTACAATCGATGCCAATTCCGGAGTGGAAATTTCATGATATCTCCATGGATTTGTTGTAGGACTCCCACCTGCTAGGGGA
Organism: Limonium bicolor; assembly: GCA_023374045.1. Lineage (NCBI taxonomy): Eukaryota > Viridiplantae > Streptophyta > Magnoliopsida > Caryophyllales > Plumbaginaceae > Limonium > Limonium bicolor. The sequence continues at coordinate 110,520,498 of CM041780.1, forward strand.
GGACTCAACATGATCTGGGTTGTAGTAGATCGCCTTACCAAGGTTGCCAGATTCATACCGATGAAGGACACCTGGAAGGTAGTAAAGCTAGCTGAGCTTTTTGATAAGGAGATTATCAGACACCACGGAGTCCCTAAGACCATAGTATCTGACCGCGACACCAGATTTCTTTCGAGATACTGGAGAGCTACAAGGGAAGCGTTGGGTACAGAACTGAAGTTGAGTACCGCCTTCCATCCTCAGACCGACGGTCAGACAGAGAGGACCATCCAGACACTGGAGGACATGCTTCGGGCATGTGCCTTGGACTTTCAGGGGAGTTGGTTAGATAAGCTTCATCTTATCGAGTTCTCGTATAATAGTTATCACGCCTCGATTAAGATGTCGCCTTTCCAAGCTCTATACGGTAGACCTTGCCGTACACCCTTGTGTTGGGATGAGTCAAGTGAAGCGGTCATAATAGGACCGGAGTACCTTGAGCAAGTACAAGCCGAAGTGCAACAAATCCGAGCTAACATGAAGGCAGCCCAAGATAGACAGAAATCCTATGCGGATGTGAGACGACGCGACCTTGAGTTCCGTGGGCGACCAAGTGTTCTTGCGAGTTTCACCTATGAAGGGTGTCTTCCGTTTTGGTCAGAAGGGCAAGCTAAGCCCAAAGTTTGTAGGCCGTACACTATCACCGAAAGAGTTGGATCCGTAGCCTACAGGTTAGCACTACCAGAGGAATTGGGGCGTGTCCATGATGTATTTCATGTGTCACAACTCAAGAAGTATATTGCTGATCCTTCTCATGTGTTGGAGCCCGAGCACTTATCCATTGAGCCAAACATGCGATATGTCGAAACCCCAGTGAGAATCCTTGATAGGAAGACCAGAGACACTCACCATAAGTCTATACGAATGGTGAAGGTCCTATGGTCTAACCATGATGTCAAAGAAGCGACATGGGAGTTGGAAGATGCCATGAAGGCTAAATACCCGCAGTTATTCTTAGACTAGAGAGTCTAGTATTTAGTATACGGGTACGGGTCGTACCCCTTTTAAGGGGGGTAGAACCCTTTCGCTTTAGCATTGCTTCGGGGTAAGCATTGCATTTTGTATGGCACATGTAGTGCAAGTGAAATTAGTATGGATGTGTATGTACGTGTAATGTGTAACGAATGATGTGTATGTGCAATGTATGGTGTAATGTGTATTGTGAATGGTAATGGTGTATTGTGTATTGTGGTATGGTATGAATGGAAATGATGTATTGTGTATGTGAATTGTGTTTGATGTTGAAATGTGTATGCTTGCAGTGTGAAAGAAGTAAACACCTCATAGGTGTAGTAAGACACATTATGACTATTGGTGTGCATAATGAGTAGAATTATAAAACTATTAACCTTGAGCAACTTTGAGGGCAAAGTTTCTTAAGGGGGGTAGATTGAAATACCCCGTAATTAAAAATAGTGATTAATTGGGCTAATAAGTAATTTAGAAGCTTAATTAAGTGTAAATAATCATAAGGGAACAAATCCCGAAGAAAACGGATCTTTAAAACGGTTTAAAAAGATTATCGAACCTTAAAGCACGTTTTTCGAGGTAACCGGGAAAACGTGTCTTTAAGCGGGTCAAATAGACTCGTAACAATTTTGGTCAACTAAATAACCACTAATAAATATTAGTGAAGCTTTAGAACCAATAAAATCAAGAAAACGAGAAATTAGTAAAAACTGTCAAAAACGGGAAGTTGTGGGGTAGAAGTATAAATAGCACAAATTTATGTGTCCAATATTGTAAATAAAATTTTAAAACCCCCTTGGTCTATGTGTGCTGTCCGATTTTTACATATACACACACACTCTACTCTCTTTTACTCACTAAGGACAAAAACAATTAAAAACACAAAAGTAACCCCCTCCCTCTCATTCTCTCTCTCCTACACTCATTTTACTCCCTCTCTCACGTAAAGCTCACCCTCCTCCTCTCTATTTTCTCCTCTTGACCGATAACAATGGAGGAAGCAAAGAACCACTAAAAACCTCTACCTCTCCTTTGTAACTCTCTCCAAACTTCTCCAAAAATTATAAAAACACCACCATTGTAATCCTCTCATCAAGGGCTACATTTCCATCTTTCCAAAATCCAAAAACAAGCACTTTCGATTTTATGGGTATACCCCATTTGGAGTTTCAACACCACCATTAGAAGGCCCTCCTTCTCCTTGTTCTTCTAAGGTAAAAATATTTCGAAAACTCCATCCTTTTCTAGCCTTTAAGGGCAAAACGAAATTTGAAGCTTAACTCTTGCTTGCTCTTTTATACCCAGCCGATTTTGGCATTTTGGTGGTGTGAGAAGTCTTGCTCTTGAGCTATCCCAAACAGCTCTTGTGCTCTTGGAAGGTAATAAATTTTCTAAACCCTAAAACCTAGATTAGAACTTGATTAATGGTTAGGGTTAGTTTTAGTATTAAATGGTGTACATGAATGGTTGTAGTGCTAGAGGATTGAGATTACGAAACCGGTAGAGAAAGAAGGAAGAAGGAAGAAGAGAAAGAAAAACTAGAAGAAAAACAAGGTAAGGAATGCTCACCTTTGTGTAGACTTGCATATGAATGTAACAGATTTCTATAAGTTGAATTTAGTAATGAAAATGGTATTGTGTAGTAGAACAATGTACATGAGAATATAAGTATTTTGAAGCCTTAAAAAGACATTTTAAAACTGTCAAAACAGATTGGGATTGAGTTAGTTATGTGCAGGAAATTTTGTAGTGTTTTAGTGTTGTTTTAGCATTAGTATTTGTATATGAGGCTTGTATATGGTTGATGTTATAAACAGGTGAGAATGAATGAAAATGTGTTTAAAACAATGTGGTGAGAGTGTAAAAATATAGGGGAGGCTATGTCAAAATTTATCTAGAATTAGAACACTTAGAGAATTTTTAACTAGGTGAATGATGTAAGTTGTATCAGATTTTGAGATAAATAGATAGAGAGAAGATGGGGAGAGATAGTTAATGTAGTTGTAGTGTATTAGAGGTGTTAGCAATGACATTAGAAGAGGGAGTTGTAGATGGAGAAGAGTTAGACTAAAATCTGTAGCAAAACACAACTAGGAAACAACTAGTGAAAGTGTGAGTTGAAACTTAGAAAATTAGGTGAGTGAATGAGTATAAAATTGTGTAAGGAGTTAGGAAATGAACTAGGGTGTATTAAGAGGTTTAAATAGTGTTAAAACATGTGCGATTAAGTGTAGGAACAATGGGGAAGTATTGGGTAAAAGAGAGGACTGAAAACAGAAATTAAAATGCAAATACTGGGGCGGACCGACCTTGGGACCGAACTTGCAAGGTCGGTCGAGCCCAGACTTACAAAGACGGGAAAGCTTCTGGAATCGACCGGACTTGCGACCGGACTTGCAAGTTCGGTCGGACTAGAAAATTTTCCCGTCTGTAACCTACTGGAATGGACCAACCTTGCGACCGGACTTGCAAGGTCGGTCGACTCAAAAAATTTCCAGCGGGTAAGCTACTGGAATGGACCGACCTTGCGACCGGACTTGCAAGGTCGGTCGGGCTAAAATTCGCCGGTAGCAAAACTTACTAGAATAGACCGACCTTGTGACCGGACTTGCAAGGTCGGTCGGCCAGAAGAATTTCGGTACTCTGAGCTACTGGAATGGACCGGACTTGCAAGTCGGTCACAAGTCCGGTCCGGTCAAAAAAAAATATTATTTAAATTAAATAATATATATATATATATGTATATACCTACATATATATATATGTACATGTATGAAAGCATGCCAAAGTTAAGTAAGAAAGTAAAACCTAAGTAATGAAAAGTAAGTAAGTAAAGTGTAAGTGTAAGAAGTATAAGGACCTAGTAAGTATGAGTTAAGTAATGATAGTTAGATTAATCATTTAATCGTATGTATATAATAGGATTTGATTTGTGACACCGGAAGGACGTTTGGAAGTACGTACAACGGTGAACGGTATGGATTCCTCATGCCCCGTATGCTATCTTGGTTACTCTGATTTGTGTGTGTGCTAATTGGTCACCAAATAAGATAAATGCACGAATCGGAGTTAATATGCACACTTGTGAATATGTAGTGTTGTATGCTGTTGTATATCTTCTTTAATTCTTAGTTTGTATAATTCATGAAATATTTGGATGAATATGAATGTGTGTATGTATGTTGTATTGTACTGTGACCGTTATTTATTGTGTTTGGACTTCTAACTTATTCCTAACAAGCTAACCAATCTAACTTAAATTGGTAATTAAATTGGAATGAGTAGAAGTCCGATATAGTTTCGGCCACGCGTGAGGATGCGGAGTCACGAGAGGTTAGCTCCAATTCCTGACTCTTAAACTGGTCCGCGGCCCAAATCCCTTAAGTGGGTAGCATCCCGGATTGGTGAGTCAAGTAAATCCCGGAGGTGGGACGGTGTAGTCCCCAGGGCCGGAGGTCCCGACGACTTAACTTGAGTATAAGTAAGTAAGTAAGAATGAGTAAGTAAAGTAATTGAAAGTAAGTAATTGTAAGTAAGGAAAAGTAAGTAATGAGTAAAAGAGTAAAGCATTCCGATTAACCCGGATGCATAATTTGGCTAACCTTGTGAAGGTAAGTAAGTTGTGTGCTACTACATTGTTGCCTTGAATTATGTAATGTATTGTATGAGCATGTAATTTGTATGAAAAGCATGTATGTATGAAATAAATAAATGGCATGTTTAGTGGACGTCAAATAGTCGGCGTGCCCTAGCTAGCACGCGGTATATGCGGAGTCCATATGCAGCGTTTGCTGAGCCCCTTGGGGCACCATTTTTACTACACGCAGGTACTCGAGAGTGATGAAGATGTGAAGACTCAACTCTATTTCTTTATCTTCTTTTTGGGATGTAAACACTGAATTGTGATGGGTGTACTAAGTAGTACATGGCTACAGTTTTTGAATAGCCGGTGTACCATGGGGTACACCTTTTTGGGATTATGATAGGATGGGAATTGGTATAGATGAGTAGTTGGTAAACTCATTCTTTTGGAGCTTAGATCTGATGTAATCGAATATACTTTAATACTCGGTGATCCATTAATGTAAGTATTTGGTGTATGGTATTTGGCAATTAATTTAGTAGCTCGGTACGTTATGTTCATCAGACCGTGACTGTAAGTATTAGTAGCCTAGCTAGCCGTATGGGCGGTTAGCGGCATTGTTTCACCCGCCGTAGTAAGTATGTAATAATTCTGCAGCGAACTCGTAGGATTAATAGGACGATTAGACGGTAAGCATAGGATTAGCGGACAATTCGATTGGAGGACTTAGGAGTGCCTCAACTGGAACTCTTGACATCCAGTCCTAGGGCTTATGATGGGCCTAGAATGCGATTGAAAGTACGAGGACTTAAGAGTGCCTCAACTAGACCTCTTGATATCTAGCTATAGGACTTATGACGGGCCTATAATACTTTGATATAGTACCGTACTAGTAGCACAATAGTTGTCTAGCAGGTTATGAAGTGGACGATCTTGCAGTAGTAGCGCAATAGCTGCCTAGTGAAGGAAAAAAGGCGAAACCGCACTAGTAGCGCAATAGCTGCCTAGCGGGTTATGAAATTGACGATCTTGCACTAGTAGCGCAATAGCTGCATAGTGAAGGAAAAAAAGGCAAAACCGCACTAGTAGCGCAATAGCTGCCTAGTGGATTATGAAGTCGATGATCTTTTACTAGTAGCGCAATAGCTGCCTAGTGAAGGAAAAAAAGCGAAACCGCACTAGTAGCGCAATAGCTGCCTAGCGGGTTATGAAATGGATGATCTTGCACTAGTAGCGCAATAGCAGCCTAGCAGATTATGAAGTAAACGATCTCGCACCAGTAGCGTAATAGCTGCCTAGTGGAGGAAAAGATTGGGACCGCACTAGTAGCGTAGTGCTACCTAGCGGGTTATGAAGTGAATGATCTCGCACTAGTAGCGCAATAGCTGCATAGTGGAGGAAAAAGACAGGACCGCACTAGTAGCGTAATGACTGCCTAGCGGGTTATGAAGTGAATGATCTCGCACTAGTAGCGTAATAGCTGCCTAACGGGTTATGAAGTGAACGATCTCGCACTAGTAGCGTAATAGCTGCCTAGTGGAGGAAAAGATTGAGACCGCACTAGTAGCGTAATAGCTGCCTAGCAGGTTATGAAGTAAACAATCTCGCACTAGTAGCGTAATAGCTGCCTAGTGGAGGAAAAGATTGAGAGCGCACTAGTAGCGTAATAACTACCTAGCGGGTTATGAAGTGAATGATCTCGCACTAGTAGCGTAATAGTTGTCTAGCGGGTTTTGAAGTGAACGATCTCGCACTAGTAGCGTAATAGCTGCCTAGTGGAGGAAAAGATTGAGACCGCACTAGTTGCGTAATAGCTCCCTAGCAGGTTATGAAGTAAACGATCTCGCACTAGTAGCGTAATAGCTGCCTAGTGGAGGAAAAGATTGAGACCGCACTAGTAGCGTAATAGCTGCCTAGCAGGTTATGAAGTGAAGAATCTCGCACCAATAGCGTAATAGCTGCCTAGTGGAGGAAAAAAGAATGAATTTGATAGTGAAAGGGTTTTGTGGGTAAAAGGGTCACCTAAGTGGAATGAGGATGAACTTTCCAGCTTGAGCGAAATGAATTATTGTATGACATGAGTGGTTTTGTGATGACCTTTGAAAGGTTTTTCTTTTTTGACATGCAAATGAGATAAGAAGTGAGGAGGTTAGCAAATGCATTAATTGAATCAAAAACTCCCTGTTTGTGGGTGTAGATTTTTGTGTGAGCCGATGGCTCCAGAGTTGCTTCGAAGCTTTGGGATGGCTCCGGCATGGCTTCAAGGATCTAAGATGGCTCCAGCATGCGTGGATGGCTCCAGTGTGACCAAGGGTCTCGGGGTGGTTGGTGGGTTTCGATTTGGATTGAGATTTTTGAGATTATTGGTGGTTTTGCTTTGGTTCAGATTTTGAGTCGAATGGTGGGTTGATGCGATTGGTGGGTTGATGGCTCCAGGGTGGCCAATGGTCTCGGGGCGGTTGGTGGGTTTTAATCTGGTTAGAGTTGTTCAGGATGGCTGGTGGGTTTTGATCTGGTTAGAGTTGTTCAGGATGGCTGGTGGGTTTTGATCTGGTTAGAGTTGTTTGGGATGGCTGGTGGGTTTTGATCTGGTTAGAGTTGTTCGGGATGGTTGGTGGATTTTGCTTTGCTTCGGGATTTTCTGGGTGGTGTGGGGGCTCCAACAATGGATTTATCATGGTTTGATGAGGTTTTTGATGACTCCGGAAATGGAATGACTGTAATTTGAAGGGTTTGTTGTGGAATTCATAGTGGACGGATGGTTTTACATGGGTGGGTGAATGGCTAAACACAGTTTCATAGCCTTAGGGTAGTCCCCATCATGGTTCCAGGATCTTCAGGGATGGCTTCGGGATGACTTTGTGTCGGTTGAGCATGACGATGCATTAGCTGGAACGAGGGGGAAAGGGAGGTTTTGTCTTTGAGGTGGTCGCACCTTGGGCGGGCTGCCTACGTAATCAATTTCGTATTGAGATCAGACCTGGCGTAGTTTGAACACTTTGCGGGCAAGGCTTTGATGAGGAAATGGCTCCTGTGTAGCCCTAGGGATAGTCTTAGTGTTTTGAGGATGGCTCCCGCATGGCTCCAGCTTGGCTTTGGGAGTGGTGTTGATGAGACTCGCATATGACAGTGGATGGCTCCAGTTTTGACTTCTTTTGATTGGAAGTTATGCTTTAACGACTACAACTGAGGTTGACTTTCAGCGAGACTATGCATAGTCTTTACGGGTCAGATGTTGAAGATGAAATGACTATGATGCATGTAGACACTAATGCTAGATGTACAATGATATGCATTTTTTTGGAGAGAGTGTATGGCTCTATCTCTATTAACATGAGGTTTACGGATATAAGATATCTTCGGTTCGATTTTGAGTGATTGTTGAACAAGAATGCATGAATCACTTTCCTCTCATGGAGGGATGTGGGTTAATCTCTCGTGAGTATGGTCGTGTATGCTAATGGTGTGATGATACTCTCAATGTTCAGAGCAGTATTTTCCTACAAATTTCTTCAAGGTCATGGACTTTCCGATCCTTACAAATTCCTCACCTGTAATGGGGGTAGGCTATTATATTTTGGTGCTTAGATCAAAGAGTCGCTCGCACTCAAAGGACCCTGTGGGGTAAGGTCACACTCACTCGCTCATTGTCCCTTTAGTATGACAGGACATGCTGATAACAAGTACGAAGCTTATGATTCATGTTTCAGATCCGGTACTTTCAGTTAACGCTTATTGACTTATGAGTCAGAGGTCTTTTATTGGGTTATTGATAAGTGTCCAAAATGAGCATGTTTTATAGGTGTATTTTATATATAATATTAGCACTTTTCTTGCTCATTTCTCCACTTCGGTTAGTTTTCCTCTAGTTTATGTTTTATTGTTTATCTCACAAATTTATTGGTTTAACATGAGGAAAACCAAGCTGGGAGTAAAGTAGACGAATAGACAAACGCATAGACGCAAACGGCTCAGAAAACGGAGTCCAAACGAAGAAACTAGAGCGGGTAGAAGAGAGGCACGCGAGAGGCACGCATCTTGGCGTGTCCGCCCCTGCAACCGCCTCATTCTCCGGGACGTGAGTGTGGGCAACCGCCCCTGGAACCGCCTCTAGATAGGCGGATGTGAGTGTGGATGCAACCGCCTCTAGATAGGCGGACGTGAGACAAGGGAATGCAACCGCGGACGTGAGACATGCAACCATATGATAGAGGCAACCGCCTCATATTAGGCGGACGCCCACGCGGACAGGAAGCGGACGTGAGCGCGCGCCAGTTTTCTTCTTCGCTCGTCGACTTCGCTCTTCGACTTCGCCCGTCGACCTGTCTGCAACTTATCCATCTACTCTTCACGCGTTCTGTCCCCTGAGCAATCAATGAGCAAATCTCTTCACGCGTGATCCAGCCTGTCTCTTCCTTCTCCTTCCTTCCTCTTCTTCCTTTCCTCTATATAAACGCACGTACCTTCTGCTTCCAGAAACACATCCACCACCCAACATACCACTTCACCACACATCACACGTTCATCCCATTTCTCTTCTCCCATCTTCTCCATTTTATTTATTTCACATTCCACCATATTCACATCTAGTCCTACGTATACAAAATAGCAGAGCGAATGCAGGAGTGACTACAGATGATTTCTATTACTCTTATTTCTGTTTATCTATTTAATATGTTAGGCTAGAATATTTATACTCTGGGAATGGTTATTATGTGTTTGTATTAATTATGCAATATTTTATTGGTTTTAATTTAAATACCGTTTGTTACGATTAAAGGTTATCTCGCACCTTTTTAATAAATGTCATGAGTTTATTAAATTGCTTTACTAAATCTATTTCTAATCTGATCGGTGACAAATAGATAGGTTAATTAAGTCGTAAAACTGGAGGAAACTTATTTTCATCGTTTAAGTTAGTATTCAGTTGCAAGAATAAAATTCCTCATACTCCTCTGCCGTCCACCAGTGGGTGCTTGAGTTTTCATCGGACCCTGCATAACTGGAACGAGTTCTTATGAGTTTTCATCGGACCTTAAGATAATAACAGGAATCTTGCCAAATTATTATATTAAACCAGTAGAGATAGCATAATTGAGCAGATTATAATAACCTGACCCAGAGTCCCGTTTAGTTTATTTGTTAACTTAGTTTATTTCCTCTTTCCTTTTTATTTATAATACAAGTCAATTAATCCCCCCTTTTGTGACACGCTTAGGTACTATAATATGCACATTAGTCCCACGGTTCGACATCCGGTCGCTTACATTTCACTACACTACCACAACCGGGATTTGTTTGCAGCCCGACGTTTATTTTGAGTTTTTAATTTCTTTTCTTTTATTTTTACACCAGTTTAACCACTCAGATATACACGTCTGCAGTTATAATGGGGCTGATGGGTATGATGTATGTCACATGGGACTGGAGGATCAATTTGGGAATTGTGGAGCTTTTGTGCAATAGAGGATATGTTTCGCCTTCGTCATGGGTGGAATGATTAGACAGGTTTTGATAACCTCTTTTTTGGTTTCCATGGGACATCGTTGGTTCTTTGGATTCAGATTTCTCCTTCGTGCCTCTTCTGGTGCACAGTTTGAGCTTTCTTCTCATTTTTGTTTTTTGAAATTGCATTTGGCTCATTGACTTTCTCAAGCTTTCTGTGCTTTGTATTTTGGCTTTCAGCTTTGATTGAACATTTTTGGTGCTCTTTCTTTGGCTTTGGAGTGGCATTGACTCTCTGATTTCTTTGAACATTTAATTTAGTGTTTTTGTGAAAGATGGTGGGGGGAGGGGCCATGGCTCCAGCTCATTCATTTTCCTCTATTGCAAAGGTAGGTATGTACATGTGGGTTGGCATGTTGTGGAGCTTCTTTTTTGGAGAAGAAGTTTTTCATGAAAGGCTCAGCGGGGATCACTAAGGGATTATGTACAGGGCAGTCAAAGCTTTTTGGTTTTATGAAGATTTTTATTCCTAAGTGCCTCATCATTCTCATTAGTCAATGATTGTTTCCTTACTATTATCGGATCTTGACATGAATCACAGCTTGTGTCTTGTTTATCAACATTACTCTCACTTTAGCATCGTGGCCTCTCCATGTGCTAAAGGAATGCACAAGTCTCTCATGGTTTTACCTCCATTGGATATCTCTACCTTCCCTCATCGCTCAGTGGATCGTCCAAAACGCTCACTCAAAATTCAAGGGAAAATACCGCTCTTCGCACACTACTCACTTGGTTTATGGTGCTGATTTGATTAGACCCTTGTGTGAATTTACGGGTCGAGAGTTTAGTGGTTCAAGCATTCTACTCAATCAATCTCTCAAGACTTTCCTCAAAGATGTCGTTCCGATTTGGGAGTATGCAAATGCAACTATCAACAATGCAATATATAATGGTAGTATGGAATTACTATGTACAAGATGCATGAAGTGGTGGTGATGACGATAATGCTGACTTTGGATTTGACTGAATGTTTTTTGTTGTATTGTATGCAATGCATGAGTGATAAGGCTACCCCTAGTCTCGCTTGAGTCAGTTTCAGTTGATGGTTCATGAAACTCATCTCATCAATGTCGGCTCTGAAGATGGTCTAGTTGTCGGGTGTGATGTGGGAGAAGCTGTTTTAGAATGTATTCGGTTGGTGATTGGCTCCTGGAGTTTAGGAATTTTAGGGAGTGACAACTCCCGCATGGTAGCCCCACGATATGAGAGTGACTGCATTTTGTGGGATTTTTGGATGTATGCAATTTTTGGACTTTTGGAAGTTTGCATCTTTTTTGATATGCATGTCCATTAGAGGAATGCATGTTTAAGCTACCCAATCCGACCCCCATCAGGACTATTCCTAACAGCTGATAATCACAACCAAAAGCGGTAAATAAATGCACATAAGGAAAAGGAAGAAGTTAGACCCCTAATGGGCCCACCTACCTGGATTCCTGCAGGTTAGTCTAGCATAATCACACAATGATATAACACACATGGCAAACGAGGCCGACTGTAAGCTCTTCACTCATATCCTAGCTATCCTCACCAAACACACTCTAAGTGTGGAGTAGAGTAATCCTATGGCTTTCGAATGAATCTCTTAAAGGTTTTGAAAGAAACTGGAGAATCCTGACAATTTTGAATGGAGTTCAGTCTTCCTTGACCAAGTTTATGAGAAAAACTTACTTAAGTTTTCCCCAGCAGAGTCACCATTCTGTGGAGGGTGATTTTTCGGTATGAGGGGGGTCTATCTAAATATGGTTCTGACTGAGAAGCCTAGATCCTAGATATTGCCATTCTGTGGAGGGTGAGAACCCGGTATTCTGGCATCCCTCAAATACCTATTAAATCATCCGTCTTTCCCAGAAAGCGTAAAGGGGAGTGCAAGTGTGCACTACACCCGCTCTCGATGGGCTCCACACGGACTGATGCCTCTATAAGGCGGATTTGACTAGAGTCGCCACCTAGTTTAACCTAAGAATACTAGGAAGGAAGATTGGGTTCTAGGAACCGTTGGTTGACTCTGAAATTATTGCCTATGGATAGGGCTTATCTGGTCATTTACAGAGATTCTATTATGGGTTCGCACTGGGTTACACCCCTTAGAAGTGGCAATGACCACAACTTCGGATTGCTGCCTGAGGAAATCTCGGTCTCCAATTGTCAGGATTGACTTATTTCAAAACCTTATTAGAGAGATTCATTTAACAGCCAAGGATAGGATAGGATAGGAAGAAGGAATGAGTATTGAGGAGTGCCAAGAAGGACTTAACAAGTTTGAGAAAATTGATTAAACATGAAGGAGGTGTTAGGCGAGCTTTTCTGCCAAGCTAGCGCCAAAGTGGGGATTGGTGGATAAAAGGAATGGAAGGAGAACAGGACGGGAGGAGGAAAACGGGGTTTTTGATCGGAATGGGGTCGCACCCTTGGTGAGCTGCCTACGTACTCAACTTCCTGTTGAGATCAGACCTTTCGTAGTTCACGTTTTTAGGATTTTGGAATTTTGATGTTTGATATGTGGGATGCTATAGTCTGTGAGACGCTCGGGTGAATGAGACGTTTGAAATCTTAAGATGTCGAAATCTATGAGACACTCGGATCTGTGAGACACTCGGTCTGTGAGATGTTCTGGCCTGTGAGATATTCGAATCATTAGAGTAACAAAGTCTGTGAGACGCTCGGGTCTGTGAGACGCTCGGGTCTGTGAGACATTCGAATGTGGGTGAAAATGGAATTGAATTGAAATTGAAGTTGAATTGGAATTGAATGAATTTTCATTTGGAATTGAAATGGAATTGAATTTAGAAATGAATTTAATTGAATGAGAATTGAATTGAATTAAAATTTTGAATGAATGAATGATTGAATGAAGTTTTTAACCGAATTGGAATTTACAAGTTAGGTTCAATTAAGGCTGAATTGAATTGAATTGATTTTGGATTTGAATTTGAATTTGAGATGGGATTGGATCGGTATTTGGATTGATCGTGTGTCAAATTTGAACTGATGGGCCAGCTTAGGGCCTTGGAATGTTAGGCCGGACAGGGCCTTGGGATGTTAGGCCAAAACGGGCCTTGGAACGCGGGCCGAATTGGGCCTTGAAAATTTGACCGAAGTAGGCCTTGAAAAATGGACCGAAGTGGGCCTTGAAAGGTTGGCTGAAGTGGGCCTTGAATTGGGCCGCCTCGAAATGGGCCTTGGATCAGGCCTTGGATTGGGCCTTGGAGAATGGGCCAAATTGTCTTGGAAAGGGGGCCGAATTGGGCCTTGGGAATTGAGGTTGGAAGATGATTTGAATCTATGAGACAATTGGAGTTTGGGTGAAGTTTGTGTTTGGTCTTGAAACTTTTGGAAGTATCTCAAATGTCTTGGAGGTTGAGGTGTGTTTGATGAGTGTAGGGAGAGTATTTGATGTTGGGGTGTGAAGAGGTTTGATTTCGAACAATTCAGAAAAGTATCCGGTTGTGGGGTATGAGAGGATTTGTTTTTGAACGGATGAGTATGAATTTACAAAGGGCTGGCATGGTTGTAAATTACACAGATTTTGGCCTCAAAGATGTGATTTATGTGTAGGGTGTCACCACACCAAGGATCTACTAAGTGTGGGGGACACCCGCTATCCTAATGTTTGTCCTATGGGCTTTCTAAAAATGACCCAAATGAGGATCACACAATGTCGCAAGTAAATCAACTAGAGATAGCATAATGAAACAAGATTTAAATGAGTTGGTCCCGGGTGAAGATCAAACTAGAATCATGCTTTGACTCAATTTCTCAAATCGAATCTATATATAAGGAGCAAACAGTGATACTAGAAATGTAAACATGTTGGTCATGATCAAGAAGAGGTGTAGGTGATAGGAAACCAACCTACGGGGTGGCCTGCCCCCGGTTTATTACTTAATCAAATATAAGACAAAGTCGAATCCGCAGTCAAATGTTCATAATCCCATCTTTGCAAGCCCCAAAACCAACAACATGGTTCATTAGCAAAAGGTCCACGGTAAACTCCACGCCAAGCAAGTCGTACTCAACTCTCATCCGTTTTGCATGTACCTCAGTAAAAACATGAAACCAAGGTATGAGTAATACCTACACCGAATACGACATAATGAGATCGTAGGCCCTCAATTGACCGTCTCGAATCAAATCATTAAAGCCCATGAACATTGCAATGAACGAGACAACAAGTAAATTGATGATTAAGAAACCGAGCCCACCAGAGAGTAAACCGGCATATACAACAAGAAAATAAGATTCATGAGTTTAAACCTGCATATGAATATGATATCATAAACAATCAATTCTAAGAATAAACTTATGAGCCCTTTACCCTCAAATCTGGCCAACAGTGACTCGAATAGTAAAAAAATGATGTCAATCCACTATTAAATGTGTACTACAGTCATGAAACAATTCATTGTCAAACCCAAATGGTGATATTTGCAAGAATGAATGACTCTAGAGACTACAAAATAATTAGGAACAATAAACAAATTAATACAGACACGGATGCAGTTTTTATTTTTAAAAAGAAAGCTGCTATGGGGGGTCACATCGACGCCGCCTCACTCGAGCTGATAGGGATCCGAAGAGATACACCAACCGTTTTTCATGTTTGAAAGGAGAGCCCCGGTAGTCCTAGCCAAGGTCCAGCTCTTTAGTCCCCATTTCCCGTTCCTTAAACAATATGTACATGTCCAATAATACAACCGAGATAGGAAGGATACATTAGTCAGAGAACGGAGGAAGGTTGGGGTGTGTGCAATGGGATCATACGGCCCCTCTCAATGGGAGGAAAGGGGGCAATCTAATCATCTCCCCCACCCCAACCGAGAACATAGAAAAGAGTTTCAAGCTGCCAACAAATGCTAAGGATTGTAAGATAAATCAAGCAACGAGGTTGCTACCCAAATTAATTCATCATCTTAGATTATGACTCAACCAAAGTGTAGTATCAAAGAGGTGGGGTTGTCAGTCATGTGGCATCATACCTAGAAGGGTTTATATCATTTCCCTCTAAGATGAAGAATTAGTAAGGACCATCCAGCCAATGAGTGATTTATCTAACCGTTATAGTATAGGGCAACTATCTCTCGATCTATGTCCATATCTAAGCGCAAGGGTATAAGATATGCCGGTCTCAAATTAATTTCCAAACCATATCAATGCGCAAGGAGCAATTAAATATCAGATGTGATTGAATCATAGCAAGAGCTGAAAGATAGAATTTCCAAACCTATGATGAGCAGATACAAAGTCCGATAATCAACAAGTCGAGCCTTCTAAATCTTCAAGCGATGTACCTCGGTCAGATCATAAAGCCAGAGTGTAAGGAGCGAAATGAATTAAGCAATCAGTGTAAAGGACAAAATGAGATAGACTATCAAATGGTTAATCATCAACGAACTAGGCATCGCCAGATAGATAGTAAATGTTGGAGCAAAAGCATGGACCTCTTTCCTAAAGGCCGGAAAGAGTAGAGGCCCAGAGTTTTGTGTTGCAGTTCAGATTACCGAGGCCCCACATACATCCGTACTAATCATCAAAGTGGCTAACAACTTCATCTCATGCGCAAAAGGCAAATGTTCAACGAGTCAATAGAGTAGGTTATTAAGTTATAGCCAAAGATAACTGAGTAGAAGGGTTTCCAAACCAAGCAGCAATGCACCAAGGCGAATCAGAAGCACCAAAAATTTCTAGATCAATATCAGTGCATGATGGGGCAGCTAACAATTGATAGAGGCAGATTTCCAAACCGACAGTAATGCACAAGGGGCTGTCTTAATAGCAAAAACATAATTCCCAAACCGGATGATTGCGCAAGGAACAAATCAGATATTCTAGAATTATACATATTGAAACCTGATTGAAATTTCCAAACCCATGTGTAGCAGGTGCCAAGTCGAACTGTTGAGTAAAGTCCACAAGGTCGGTCAACGAACATATTCTAGTCAAAGAATCAAAGCAAGTGCACCTCGGTTAGGACATGAAACCAAAGTAGTGACAGAATGAGTCAGAATAAACAATGACAATAAGCATAGTACTCAAATCAGTTCAAAATCCAAATGGACAGTTTAGAAGCAAGTGATAAAGTGTAATTCCAGAAGCAATTCATTTCCCCAGCCAAACGTCCATGCGCAAGGAGCATTTAGTTAAAAAAAATGAGAATTTCCAAACCCATGAATAACCGTGACGCTCAAAGTCCACCAGCATAGTCAACTTGCAAAGCTCAAGGTCAATTCCAAATAGCCCATATGTGCAAGTCTCAACCCAAAGCCAAATGATTGTATTTATACCTAAATAGAGAGTGGTTGTTTCGCATCAAATCTCTTCAGATTGGGATCTGAGTACCCCTGTAATTCCGATCCAAGCTAAGAAAATGAGCTTTAATAAAATTATACAGTCAAAAGGAGGTGCCCACTTCATATCTACACCAAATAATCAGTGAGGAAACAGATATCTCTAAACAGATGGCCAGAATGTATATAATCGATTGCCCAACATAAATGTAAGGGAGTTATAATACTAAAAAATATTCAACCAGGTGCACCAACCACAATTGCCAGAAAGAATCAACCAGAGCATACTTATTCAGTTCAGAATTGCATACCGTAGGGGAAACCATGAAAACTCCTGCACATATCCCAGAAACATAAACCAGGAGGCCAAACCAACGTTAGTTCATAACAATTAAATATAGTGACGATACGGGGAGACTTTGTGATTCGGATCTTTTATTTGTAGTGATCATTCGTTTTTTTTTTGGACAAGTACTCAAATTCAAATCAGACCCATACACAGGTGAATTATATACTCAGATCGGGACTGAATGAATAAATAAACCAGCCAGGCTACTGGAACGAACTAGAAAAGAGGCTTACAACGAGAAAAGAAAGAAAAAAAATCTGGAACATGAGTCTTTCGTCACCACAAACTACCATCCGATTAGCAGTTGCGGCTCTTTTCTTCTTGACAACAACAAGATATGGGACGATTCAAAGGACAGCGAAGGGCTTCTGAACCCAGCTTGTCTACAGTTTTCACGCAACTATGGAGACCCATTGAGTTACATACAGATAGAAATGACAATGCAAGCAAAAAAATCTTTCGGGACATAAACTGACAATATGCACATCTCAGGTAAACCAAATCGACTTCACAGAGACAGAAACTCGCCCACACTTTCATCTATCATCGAAGCCAGCGAAAGGGAAGAAAGAAAAAAAAAGGGAAGAGCATAAGGTGCACACACACACACACTAATCTAACCAGACGTTCTTGGCAGTGAAATCTGAAACAAACCAAATGTAATCAATGTAGAATATCACGTTTTGATCAAATCGTCTTGACATGCCACTAAGAATTGAATCAGCAACTTATTTGGATTTAAAGTAAATACCAACGAGGAGAACCACCGGGACTTCCTACAAAAGGTTGGAGGCACAAACCAAAGATTATACAAAATATCAGTTGGCTCAAACATAATACATAAAATCATTGTAATTTAGGATTTATGAGTGAGAGTCCACTCGGCCCATTACAGATGTTAACCCTTGAGTTTCTTGCCATGAAACGGTAGACCAAAGGTGCAGATATGTAGGTCAGAGTAATGTACAAAAACGTATAATCACAAACTGCAATTAAGGATTAGCACGGGTAAACCCAAAACTCGGAGACAACAAAACCTGAACCGCAAGAGATAACATCAGACGTATACAGGGGTAGAAATTAGTGAGTTCCTTGTTCCCCAATGATGACGAAAATGAGCAGCAGAGTCGATCAGCTCCAGGAAGAGGAGAATGAGAATAAAACGTCAAGAAAAATGAGAGAGGTTGAGGATTTTTTTTTTAGCTGAGTGAAGATATGAGAGGTGGGAGACAATTGATTGGAGTAGCAATTCTGGGCTTCTTCAAAATTTCGGAGGCAGATAGTAGAGAAAAGGACGGTGGGCTGAGGAAGACGGCCGCAATCAAAGACAGGAAGAAGCAGTTGGTGATCTCTTTTTTTCACTTGTTCGAACATTTTTTGAAGAAGAGAAAATGAGGGCGTCCGCTTGTAGTAAAGAATAGAGGGAGCCTTAGGGTTTCTTTTTTTATGTTGTTTCATTTTAGCCAAGGGTTTTATCAGTGAAATAAAACAATTTTCTTTTGAAGATACATGAAATGATAAAACGAAGATAAAAGAACATATAACATAAGATAGAAGCAAAACATAATGACAATAATAATACTAAATACATAAAATGATACAAATGATGCTAGAAATATAACGATAAAATAAGAAGAAAGTTACATGCTAAAACGATAAGTGTTATACCCAAAATTTCAACCCCCCCGGAGTAGTCTCTAAGCATACATGTCACAAAGGGCAAAATGGTCAAAATGCACCAATACAGGATTTTCCAAGGACAATCTCGGGATTTTCTATTTTCATATGACTTGTTCATTATATCCAAACACTTCCAAATATCATAGTCATTATGAAAGGTATTTCATGATTTTCTGATAATATTTATTCTGGAAATTAAGCTTTTAATAAGCTAGTTTCTTTAATAATTAACACATGAAATAACCTCAAAATAGAAATAAAAGGGTTTTCAAAATTAAAATAAAATTGTCACATGGTTAGCATGACTACACACAGTCATAAACCTGAAATTATTTTATTTGGAACCTTATCCCAAAATTTAAAAGAGAAATTCAATCATTTTTGCAATTTTCTCTCTCCTCTGGAAAATACCTAAATCAAAACAAAATGTCATGAAATTTTAACACAAGATAGAGGATGAATTTTAGAGACTAATGCCGTTGGAATTTCGTTATTTCGACTTACCAATCGTAAGTTATGAATTATGGGAGATTCCAGATTGTAAGATTTTTATCTAATTGGTTATTTATCGAAAAAACCTGATTCCAACTCTCAAAATTCCTAAAAATCGTCTTTTATCTTTGGTTAAAATTTCAGAATTTTTATCAACCTGTAGCACGTTTTAAAAAATCAGATTCTCTTAGAGCACAAAATCAGGGTTTTAGATAAAAATCTTGTTCTATCAACTTGGCCATGCTCTTTCTATAAAAGGCCTTCTAAAAAACGACCTGGGGCAGAGGAGAACATCCCCATAGTCAAAAAAACACAGCCGTCTACTTGCCTCCCACGTTTTCAACACTCCCAACACCGAAACTCTATCGAAATCATCCCAAAATCACCAAAAACACATTCTTTCTTCTCCCATTGAACTTCCAAGCATCAAAACACCACAAATACAGAACCAAAACGTGCTTAACAACACAAGGAAGGAGTGGTCAGAAGCTCGGGTCAAAGTCGAACCGGATCGGCCACCAACGAAGCTTTCAGAGATTCCCGACGTGAAGGAACAACAAATTTTCGAAATCAAAACAAGGTAAAAACCAAATTCTCTAACCCTTCTGGTCTAAATACACTTCTGGTTGAAATTTCTAATCGAATTGATTTTTCCTTGTTTCTGAATTAAGGTTTGTTTGTGTTTCTGCCTTCTAACTTGTTCAATACGTTTCGTCCTTAATTCGTAGTCAAATTGAAAACTTTCAATCACTAACATCTTGTACATCTTTCAGGCTACACACCCATAAATTTTGAGCCAAAAACAACTTCGGGAACAGCCTCAAAGCCGCCGTCCGAGGGCTGTCCGCACCCACGGACGTCGTGTCCGGGGTCCCGGACTCACTGTCCGAAAGCCCGGACGCCCACGGACGGCGGCGGGATTTTTAAATTTTAAAAAATTTAGGTTTTCTAATAATGTCCGGGCCCACGGACAGCCTGTCCGTGGCCCCGGACTTTGCAATTTTTTGTTTTCTGTTTAATTCGACTTTTATCTTCATATAGGCTAACTGGGGTCCGTGGCTTCGGACATTAGGTCCGTGGCTACGGACAGAAACAAAATTTGACCTAATTCTGCCTCCGAAACCCTAGTTTAGGTAATTTTAATTTCCACTTTAATTTTCTATCAAAAAAGGCTAAAAACACAAAAAAAAAAAAACAGAAGCTCGCGCACTTAGGTTAAAACGACTCATAATAAGCCGTAAATAAACCAAGTAGAGGAAAAACGACCTAGGAAGGGTAATGAAAGTAATTGAACCCTAATTAAGTCGAATATCAAGCCCCCGAACCCGAACTCTCCTTTCCTAATTTGATCTAGGTTAAAATTAGGTGGCGACTCGTAATAGGTTCCAGTGAGCTAGCTTAGGTTTTAATAATTATTGTTATATGACATAGTTATTAATCTTAGGTTATAAGTGGACCTAAAACCCGACTAGATCCCGATCAATTTAATTAACATAGGATAGGGTTTAAAATCGAGGCTCACAGACTGGCGACTCTGCTGGGGACAACTTCTTAATTTTTAACTTGTTTAATTTTAAGAAAGAGGGCTTAACTCGAAAATGTTTATTTATGGCTTTTACTATGTTGCTTGTTTACTTCTGTGCGCACTTTAATTTTTGTACCTTTGCATCATATGAGAGCGAGGGTCCACGCAAACCAATTCCACCCCGGGACCCGTTTGAGGGTCCCCTGTCAGGGACTCACACCTTTTAGGTGATGTGAACAAGTGGGGAAAAAGAGGAGGGTGTCGTCTAACCACACCCCCTTAATACCTGGGCTTTAGCCCCAAGCATTTTCCTGGCAGTACCCTTACCTAGCCCATTGTTTGGTCAGTCAAAGACCCGACCGTAGACGCACACCTTCAGGTGATGTGAAAAAAGTGGGGAAGCCCAAGGAGAATAGCGTGCAAGCCCTATTCCTTTGTGGTGACCTGGGCCCGCGCCCCAAGCACTTCTCCGGATCGATCCTTACCCAAATTGGATAAGCGTCAGGTGAGGACATGCTGAATTTGTGTGGGCCTTGTCTGCTTGTATGATTGGCCCACTACCCAGCCTAGAAACTGATAGGAATTTCTCCTACATCAACCTAGCCCAACCTGAATTGGCAGTTCTATTTGTTTGCGGCCCAGAGGCCCTGTTTGGTTTAACATGTGAGTCGTTCGGGCTTCGGCCCAAAAGCCTAGACTTAGGTGATTTCTCTCCTGGCCCAATTTGAATTATCCAATTAGTTCTAGGCCCATAAAAAAAATCCACCTGAAATAATTCACAAGTCCTGAAAATAAAAACTTTTTCGGCTTAGCAACCATCTTCTCTGGCCCGATGAAAGTTAGGCCCATTGTGATTTAGGGAGCATTCTGGCTCATGTGCTTTACTTCAGGCCTAAACACATTCTGGCCCAAGGGCTCACTCTAGTCCAGGTAGACTTCTTATCATGACCCCAGCCCAAAACCCTAGATCTAGGTGTCATCTTTCAGGCCCAACCAAAATCACTCGGCCCAAATTCCAACTCACATATTGAGCAGTCATTCTGGCCCAAGTACCACACTCATGACTCATTTCATCTAGGCCCATAGACCAATTTATAGTTTTTGCCCATAAGCTTCGCTCTCAATTCAGAATTTCGGCCCATAAAACATTTGAATCCAAGATAGTTTGCATAATTCATTCATTCCAGTTTCCGGCTTTAAGGCCCAACAAGATCATCAAACGAATCTTAGGCTTCAAGGTTTCTCTCTCGGCCCAGTGGCACATTCACGGTCCATGTGGCTTCCTTCGGCCCGTTTACTCCACTTCCAGATTAAGGGTTTTCAGGCCCGCACATTCGTTCCAGTCTAGAAGTCCCTCTGGCCCATATTTCTTACTTCAATCTGAAATCGTTCTGGCCCAAGTGCCACAATCCCAAATCATTCCGGCTCAAGTGCCATTTTCCTAAACACATTCAGGCCCAAGCGCCACATCCTCAAACACTTTCTGGCCCAAGTGCCACATATTCTAAACATTCCGGCCCTAGTGCCACAGTCTCACAACATGTTCTGGCCCCAGTGCCGCATCCTCATTCCGTCCCGAGTGCCAACCCGCTTATGAATCATTCTGGCATGTGTGCCTCACTTTCAATTCATCCAGGCCCGAGTGCCTATCCACATCCATGAAAATCATCCAGGCCCGAGCGCCTAATCCACATTCATGAAACTGTTTCAACCCATGCAGGCCCAAGTGTCTCATGCGTCATCCATAGGCATTCCTAGGAGCCTACTAAGAGTCCAAGAAGAAGACGATCGCAGTCATCTTAGCGACATCCCGGCGGTCAAGAGCTCGAGTCTTCAGCATGCCGACTTCAGACGGTTCAGCAGGATTTGGATTCAACAGAATTTTTAGGGTTCCCATGCATTCTACTGCATAACCTGCCATAACACTCATCTTCCAAATGCACCTCTCATATTTTTCAAAGAATGGTCGTTTTCTGACCACTAATAAGAAGCATTGATCTTGTTAAATCATCTTCTTCCTCATGTTCACAAATCGATGACTTTTTCAAGTCTAAATGATAACACAAAAAAAGAGAAGGTTTTGTTTCACACAAGTTTCTTTTGAGAAAATGGTTCATGAATTAATTATCTCCCGACAATGGAATACAAAGACTTGTATTTTGTTTCTGAAGTTTTGGACATGCCTTACCAAACCCCACAGCTTATCCCAAAACATCCAAATGACCCCCAAAGCGGTTCCAAATCCATATCTTTTAAATTGTCGTCATTAACCCCAAATCAATAATGGGGGCAATCTGAGTTTAGGTTCATCATCTTTCATCTTTCGTTTAAGCGTGTGAACTAGTCTCTGAGTGAAATTCATGAGAATGTCTTGAGCGGAAAAACCATGAGTGAACGAGCGTGTCATTTTTACACGACTCCGGTGAGCCCACATTCAAAGGTGAGGTAAACGGTATAACTCCGACCGAAGGAGATAATTTGTAAATTTACGCTTAGACCTGTGAAAAGTAACAAAGAACGGATATACGACTATCAGGAATGACGAAGCACCTAGGTATAGCACCACATAGCCAAAGCTTGTAAACCCAGTCATTAAACCCTAGGCACCCCCGCTGAGCCTTTCATATATCCCTTTTCGATATTATGAACTCCACAAAATAAACTCAGCCAATGATGAATGTCCGACCCGGTGACCAAAGGAGGCGAGGAGCCCGACTCTCAGATAACATTCTCATCAGTCCGAAGAAGCAATGCCGCTATCAGCATGACAAAGTGATCCGCAAATGGTCCTAGAGTGACACAGGATCCAAAGAGCTCACATCAAAACAGCTCTCGAAGCCCAAAACCGGGAAACAAGAACCCCGAAGGCAAAGTCAAGAAAGGATAAAGAAAAAAGGCAAACCCGAAGTGCCTCGAAGAAATCCAAATGACAAAGAGAAGAGAAATGGTGTAAAGGACAACTTCAAAGTCCAAGTCCAGAAGCTCAAAAACAACGACAACACAAAGCAGCTAGACGACTTCAAGACAAGGAAGATGAATCCGAGAGAAGACACAAAGTGCAGCTTTGGTCACCCCTTTAAACTCCACATACCTCAAACATCCCTCCATGGTCCCATTGTCTTGCATCACACCCCATGGCCACGTTATAAGCCTCAAAGACTTCCGACTTGGTAGTTGTGTATCCAATCACGTGAAAGTAACAGATTGAATGCGTAAATTCATCAAATATCAAATTCAATGGTCTAGAAGTTGTGACCGTAAGTGAGAAACGAGTGTAAACACCAAACACGTCGAGTGTAGGTTAGGAAGCACCATATCAGAACATAAGCCTTGAACCTGTGAGGACGAGACTCATTCGCACGTTTGATCAAAGAAAATACTGGGGGCAATCGATCGGAACGATCGATTGCCATGAACTCTAGCTCATATTGTCTTAAGGGAAAAATACTGGGGGCAATTGTTGGCTCCAACAATTGCTATGACAACACCAATTGGAACCCAAGGATTAAGCATCACCACCACCATCCCACCACAGGCACACATAAGCCCTTACCACCACTTCAACACCTCAGGCCCACATAAGCCCTTACCTTCACTTCATACACCACACAGGCCCACATAAGCCCTTACCTTCACTTCATACACCACACATGCCCACACAAGCCTTTACCTTCACTTCATACACCACACATGCCCACATAAGCCCTTACCTTCACATCATACACCATACCCCACCGGCGGCATGTTCATCTCGTAAGAGATAAATTACAAGTCCGAAGTCTATAGTTAGGAAATGATGATTCACTTTCCTTTTTTACTAAACAGAATTTTCTTCAAACAACAATTTCTTGTCTTGAACAACTTTCCTTTAAACACTTCGGTTTCATAAACCTCATCATGGCCGCATTTGGCACACTTTCTAGCAATGTCTTGCTTTGGACAATTTTTGATCCTTAACATTGCCATGTTTGGCACATTTTCCAATGATTTCTTGTTTTGGACAAGTTTCCTACATACACTTTGATTGTATTTTGACATGCACATCATCTTTGCCATGTTTGGCACTTTCATAATCAACTTTCATTATGATCATTTGCATAAAGTTAACCTTGCATCCATCCGTACGAAACTCCTCATCATAGACCAGAGATACAGATTCTCACCCCGAAGATACAGATTCTTTAGAGATACAGATTCTCACCCGATCAGAGATACAGATTCTCAGCCGAAGATACAGACTCTTCAGAGATACAGATTCTCAGCCGAAGATACAGACTCTTCAGAGATGCAGATTCTCAGCCAAAGATTCAGATTCACCAGAGTAGATGAACTCAACCTCAGGCTCATCACGAACCTGATTTCCTACCATTCCACTTAGGCACCCATAGGTCCTACTTTACATTCGTCAATTTACGCACACATCACATCAATCTCATTACATCTCCTTTCATTTTTAGGTTCCCGACACCTTATAATGCTCGGCGTAATCCATTCAATTTCAGGTTCCCGACACCTTATAATGCTCGGCGTAATCCATTCAAATTTCAGGTTCCCGACACCTTATAATGCTCGGCGTAATCTATTCAGCTTTAGGTTCCCGACACCTTATAATGCTCGGCGTATTCCATTCAAATTTTAGGTTCCCGACACCTTATAATGCTCGGCGTAATCCATTCAATTTCAGGTTCCCGACACCTTATAATGCTCGGCGTAATCCATTCAAATTTCAGGTTCCCGACACCTTATAATGCTCGGCGTAATCTATTCAGCTTTAGGTTCCCGACACCTTATAATGCTCGGCGTATTCCATTCAAATTTCAGGTTCCCGACACCTTATAATGCTCGGCGTAATCCATTCAAATTTCAGGTTCCCGACACCTTATAATGCTCGGCGTAATCTATTCAGCTTCAGGTTCCCGACGCCTAATAATGCTCGGCGTATTTCATTCAGCTTCAGGTTCCCGACACCTTATAATGCTCGGCGTATTCCATTTAATTTTAGGTTCCCGGCACCTTAGATGCTCGGTCTTGATTATTCACTCTTAGTTCAGTCCACTTTTCACATTTTAGGTAGTCAACGCCTTAGAATCGCTTGACATGTACTTCACTCCTTTAAAGGTAGTCAACGCCTTAGAATAGCTTGACATCATTCATTATAGGTAGTCAACGCCTTAGAATAACTTGACATCATATCATCCTCATAGGTAGTCAACGCCTTAGAATCGCTTGACATCCCTTCCACTTTACTCATAGGTAGTCAGCGCCTTAGAACAGCTCGACACAACTCGTCAGATTTCAATCTACATGTAGGGTCTTTTGAGATCCAAAATTTTGGGGTATCACTCAGGCATCAACTAGTCTTTTCATCTTCATTACAAAGCCTAGTTGACGGGGGGCAATCTGTTATACCCAAAATTTCAACCCCCCGGAGTAGTCTCTAAGCATACATGTCACAAAGGGCAAAATGGTCAAAATGCACCAATACAGGATTTTCCAAGGACAATCTCGGGATTTTCTATTTTCATATGACTTGTTCATTATATCCAAACACTTCCAAATATCATAGTCATTATGAAAGGTATTTCATGATTTTCTGATAATATTTATTCTGGAAATTAAGCTTTTAATAAGCTAGTTTCTTTAATAATTAACACATGAAATAACCTCAAAATAGAAATAAAAGGGTTTTCAAAATTAAAATAAAATTGTCACATGGTTAGCATGACTACACACAGTCATAAACCTGAAATTATTTTATTTGGAACCTTATCCCAAAATTTAAAAGAGAAATTCAATCATTTTTGCAATTTTCTCTCTCCTCTGGAAAATACCTAAATCAAAACAAAATGTCATGAAATTTTAACACAAGATAGAGGATGAATTTTAGAGACTAATGCCGTTGGAATTTCGTTATTTCGACTTACCAATCGTAAGTTATGAATTATGGGAGATTCCAGATTGTAAGATTTTTATCTAATTGGTTATTTATCGAAAAAACCTGATTCCAACTCTCAAAATTCCTAAAAATCGTCTTTTATCTTTGGTTAAAATTTCAGAATTTTTATCAACCTGTAGCACGTTTTAAAAAATCAGATTCTCTTAGAGCACAAAATCAGGGTTTTAGATAAAAATCTTGTTCTATCAACTTGGCCATGCTCTTTCTATAAAAGGCCTTCTAAAAAACGACCTGGGGCAGAGGAGAACATCCCCATAGTCAAAAAACACAGCCGTCTACTTGCCTCCCACGTTTTCAACACTCCCAACACCGAAACTCTATCGAAATCATCCCAAAATCACCAAAAACACATTCTTTCTTCTCCCATTGAACTTCCAAGCATCAAAACACCACAAATACAGAACCAAAACGTGCTTAACAACACAAGGAAGGAGTGGTCAGAAGCTCGGGTCAAAGTCGAACCGGATCGGCCACCAACGAAGCTTTCAGAGATTCCCGACGTGAAGGAACAACAAATTTTCGAAATCAAAACAAGGTAAAAACCAAATTCTCTAACCCTTCTGGTCTAAATACACTTCTGGTTGAAATTTCTAACCGAATTGATTTTTCCTTGTTTCTGAATTAAGGTTTGTTTGTGTTTCTGCCTTCTAACTTGTTCAATACGTTTCGTCCTTAATTCGTAGTCAAATTGAAAACTTTCAATCACTAACATCTTGTACATCTTTCAGGCTACACACCCATAAATTTTGAGCCAAAAACACCTTCGGGAACAGCCTCAAAGCCGCCGTCCGAGGGCTGTCCGCACCCACGGACGTCGTGTCCGGGGTCCCGGACTCACTGTCCGAAAGCCCGGACGCCCACGGACGGCGGCGGGATTTTTAAATTTTAAAAAATTTAGGTTTTCTAATAATGTCCGGGCCCACGGACAGCCTGTCCGTGGCCCCGGACTTTGCAATTTTTTTGTTTTCTGTTTAATTCGACTTTTATCTTCATATAGGCTAACTGGGGTCCGTGGCTTCGGACATTAGGTCCGTGGCTACGGACAGAAACAAAATTTGACCTAATTCTGCCTCCGAAACCCTAGTTTAGGTAATTTTAATTTCCACTTTAATTTTCTATCAAAAAAGGCTAAAAAACACAAAAAAAAACAGAAGCTCGCGCACTTAGGTTAAAACGACTCATAATAAGCCGTAAATAAACCAAGTAGAGGAAAAACGACCTAGGAAGGGTAATGAAAGTAATTGAACCCTAATTAAGTCGAATACCAAGCCCCCGAACCCGAACTCTCCTTTCCTAATTTAATCTAGGTCAAAATTAGGTGGCGACTCGTAATAGGTTCCAGTGAGCTAGCTTAGGTTTTAATAATTATTGTTATATGACATAGTTATTAATCTTAGGTTATAAGTGGACCTAAAACCCGACTAGATCCCGATCAATTTAATTAACATAGGATAGGGTTTAAAATCGAGGCTCACAATAAGTAAAGGTAACAATGAATGGGATATAATAAGCAAACAATAACAAACACATGAATACATAGATAAATATGCAAAATCGAGATAAACTAAAATACAAACAAGATAGTGAAATAAGTAATAAAAGAAAGGAAATGGATTTGAAACCATTTGTGTTTTCAAGCACTTTGGACATTAATTGAAAAAAAGGAAAATTTTGTCCTAAAAATACGGTTTCGTTTTGGTATGCATATAGATAGGTTTTGGAAAAGGAAGACGATGATCCTCTTATTTTATTTATTTTTTGAATTTTGTTTTTATGGGGTGAGAATTTTTGGTGTCTACAGATGGGTGTTGTCAAATCGCCATTAAAGGGGCTTGAGGAAGAAGAAAATCAGAGAGAGTAAGGTGGGGATACGGTGGAGTGTGAGGGAGTTGGAGAGAGAGTCTTTTTTTTTTTGCTTTTTCCCTTACTTTATTGTTTTGTCTTGTAGCATATTAGGAAATAGAGTAAAGAGAGTGAGGGGGGAGAAAACCAGCCGGCCACACACACCTCTCACACAGGTTTTAATTTTTTTTATTTTCAAAAGTGGACACATTAGTTTAGCTTATTTACACTCTCACCCCACAACTTCTGTTTTTTTACAGTTTTTACTAACCGGAACCCGTTTTCCGGAATTTTCTCGTTTAATTAATTTTATTGGTTCTAAACCCTGCTTAATGTTTATTAATGACTATTTGGTTGACCAAAATTATTACGAGTCTATTTAACCCGTTTAAAGTCGTGTTTTCCCAGTTTCCTCAAAAAACGCGCTTTAAGGTTCGTCTGTGTTTTTACTCCGTTTTAAGGATCCGTTTCCTTCGGGATTTGTTCCCTCATGTTTATTTAGGCACAAGTAAGCCTTTAAAACCTTCATTAGCCTAATTAATCACTATTTTTAATTTCAGGGTATTTCAATCTACCCCCCTTAAGGAACTTTACCCTCAAAGTTGCTCAAGGTTAATGGTTTAGTATCACTACTCATTTGGCAAACCAATTGCCACAATGTACCTTACTACCACCTGCAAGGTGTTCACTTCATCTACATTACAAGCACTACAAAATTCAAGCACAATACACACTTATCATACATAGTACACAATTCCAATACACATCATTCCACAATACACATTGAGTCAATACCGTACAACACCTATACATTACACATTGTACATACATACCAAATACACTTCGCACTACATGTGCCATCAAAATATACTACAATACATACATACTATGCAATGCTAACCTGAAGCAATGCAAAAGCAAAACGGCTCTACCCCCCTTAAAAGGGGTACGCCCCATACCCGCTAAGTACTAGACAATCTAGTCTATAAACAGCTGTGGGTACTTCGCCTTCATGGCGTCTTCCAAATCCCATGTCACTTCTTCAACATCATGGTTGGACCATAAGACCTTCACCATTCGCACTGACTTATGGCGAGTGTCTCTGGTCTTAGTATCAAGGATTCTAACGGGAGTCTCGACATATCTTGTCGTCGGCTCAGTGGATAATTGTTCGGGCTCTAGAACATGAGAAGGATCGGCGATGTACTTCTTGAGTTGTGACACATGAAAGACATCATGGACATTCCCCAACTCCTCAGGTAAGGCTAGCCTGTAGATTACAGATCCAACTCTCTCAGAGATAGTGTACGGCCCTATAAACTTCAGGCTTAGCTTACCCTTCTGGCCAAATCGGAATACGCCCTTTATAGGTGAAACGCGCAAGAACACTTGGTTGCCTACGGCGAACTCAAGGTCGCGTCGTCTCACACCCGCATAGGAATTCTGTCTATCTTGGGCTGCTTTCATGTTCACTCGGATTTGTTGAACTTCTGCTTGGACTTGTTCAAGGTACTCCGGTCCTATGATGACCGGTTCACTCGACTCATCCCAACACAATGGGGTACAGCAAGGCCTACCGTATAAGGCTTGGAAAGGCGACATCTTAATCGAAGAGTGATAGCTATTATTGTATGAAAACTCGATAAGATGAAGCTTATCTATCCAACTCCCCTGAAAGTCCAAGGCAGATGCTCTAAGAATGTCCTCCATTGTCTGGATGGTCCTCTATGTCTGCCCGTCGGTTTGTGGGTGGAAGGCGGTACTCTGCTTCAACTCTGTACCCAGCACTTCCCGTGTAGCTCTCTAGTATCTCGAAAGAAATCTGGTATCACGGTCAGATACTATGGTCTTTGGGACTCCGTGGTGTCATATGATCTCCTTGTCGAATAGCTCTACGAGCTTCGCCACCTTCCAGGTGTCCTTCATCGGTATGAATCGGGCAACCTTGGTGAGGCGATCGACTACTACCCAGATCATGTTGAGTCCTCCCTTGGTAAGTGGGAGTCCTACAACAAAATCCATGGAGATATCATGGAATTTCCACTCCGGAATTGACATAGATTGTACCATTCCGTCCAGTCTTCTGTGCTCAAACTTTACTTTCTGGCATGTTAGGCATCTTAGTACGTAATCAGTCACATCGGATTTCATTCCAGACCACCAGAAGTACCTCTTCATGTCTTTGTACATCTTGGAGGCTCCCGGATGGACGGATAATTTTCCATTGTTCCTACACTTAATCCCATATGTTTTAGCACCTAATTAAACTTCTAAACATCCCTAAATCCTTTACTAACCTATTAGTCCTTTCCATACTAATTCACACACATTATTTTCTAAACTTTCATTTCAGCTCTAGCATTAACTCTTCCTAGACTTGTTATGCTACAGATTTTGGTTCCCACTTCTACCATTCATGGTTTCCATTCCTAATGCCATTTCTAAGGTTTAAAATGCATTACCTACCACTCTAGCTACCCACAACTTAGCTCTTTCTTAAAAGTGTTTTTAAAGTGTTTTTCCACTTACATTAATCTCTTAAGTGTTATAGTTCCTAGGTAAATTTTGACATAGTCTCCCCTAAATTTTAAGAATCTCCCCACATCATTTTACTCACACATTCCCACTTATCAACCCTGTTCAGCACACACATTGTCAATACACATACTAAGCACTAATCACCCATTTAATTCCTGCACACATCATTTATTTCCTTAAGGTTTATGCAAGCTTTTAATTATCTCCTTCAAGCTCTAAAACAGTTTGGCTCTCTTCCATATTATACCACTACTCAGGACCATATACAATACTCATTCCAAGTTTTTAAAATCTGTTACACAAGGATTACAAAAACTACTCAAGGTGAGTGCAATTACCTTGGTTTTCTAGCTTCCTTCCTTTCTTCTTCCTTCTTTCCTTCTTCCTTCTTTTCCTTTCCTCTCTTCTTGATCAACCGGTTATGGAAGTTTAATTCCTAATGCTACAACCCATTAATACACAAACATTCTAAGTCAAAACTAACCCTTAAATCATCCTAGAGTTTAAGACATGTTTTTAAGGTTTAGAAAAGGCCTTACCCTGCAAGAGTGTAGATGGAGTCTAGGACAGCAACCAAAGCAAGATTCCCACTACACAAATGAATCCAAAATCGGCTGGAGAACAAGGAATAAGAAGCTCAAAACTTGGAAATTTCTATTTTGCAAATGAGAGCTAGAAATTCTAGTTTTTCGAATTTCTTTTTACCTCAAACCAACAAGATGAAGGAGGAGCTTCTAATGGTGGTCTCAATCTTCAAAAACAGCCATAACCATGGGGATGAAAGTGGGTATTTTCGGATTTTGAGAAGAGGGGAATGATCTCCTTGATGAGAGGAATCCAACGGTACCAATTTTGTAATTTTTGGAGAAGGTTTGAGTGCTCAACAAGAGGAGAGAAGATGGAGGCTGGATGGGTGTTGTCAAATCGCCATTAGAGGGGCTTGAGGAAGAAGAAAATCAGAGAGAGTAAGGTGGGGATACGGTGGAGTGTGAGGGAGTTGGAGAGAGTCTTTTTTTTTTTTTACTTTTTCCCTTACTTTATTGTTTTGTCTTGTAGCATATTAGGAAATAGAGTAAAGAGAGTGAGAGGGGGGGGGGGGAGAAAACCAGCCGGCCACACACACCTCTCACACAGGTTTTAATTTTTTTAAAAAAAGTGGATACATTAGTTTAGCTTATTTACACTCTCACCCCACAACTTCCCGTTTTCTACAGTTTTTACTAACCAGAACCCGTTTTCCGGAATTTTCTCGTTTAATTAATTTTATTGGTTCTAAACCCTCCTTAATGTTTATTAATGACTATTTGGTTGACCAAAATTATTACGAGTCTATTTAGCCCGTTTAAAGTCGTGTTTTCCCGGTTTCCTCGAAAAACACGCTTTAAGGTTCGTTTGTGTTTTTAATATGTTTTAAGGATCCGTTTCCTTCGGGATTTGTTCCCTCATGTTTATTTAGGCATAAATAAGCCTTTAAAACCTTCATTAGCCTAATTAATCACTATTTTTTAATTTCGGGGTATTTCAGTAGACGTGCAACCCGTTACTACCGGGTCATACACAACTAATTGTCGTTTGAGCATGCGGTTGATTTTATTTAAATCATACATGAAACACTATAAATATACATCGTGCTCACATTCAACACATCTCCAAACAATAGAATACAATCAATAAAGCTAACACATCAATGTTTTTAGATTACAATACTGTGTTCTTTAGCCCTTGAGGGTTTTTTTTCCTCAATGAAGTCTCATTCTTATTAGTCAACACTTATCCGTTTAGTCGGCTACACATAATTACTTCACATAATACACATGGGGTTGATTACAGTGATCAACGGACATGAACATAACAACATACATCACACAATAAAGTACACACAACATAACTTAGGAACGAGTCACGTGAGGACTCTAACCGAAATAAGAGTTAGCCAAATTTTATAGAGCCTAGAGAATGTCTTCATTCTCATGATGAGCTCGTTATATAACATATTACCGTTCTTCTTAGAGAATGTATACTTTACTCAAAATGTATCGGATATAATATAGATCCGAGCACACCGTACACAATTTCCCCCTAACCTCGAACATAAGTCAAGGTACGAGAGCCATTTATGGGGCTCGTGGGAGGTTAAATTCCAAGAAGGAAAACAACCATACATGGAGAGAGTTGAATCTGCTATAAATATCAACTCCCGTACATACGCGCGTGACCGGACACCCGGATTTGTCACCCCCCAAGTTATACAATGGTTAGAAGTTCCCTTATTGAACTTACCACATCATGTCACATTATAGTTAATCAAGTCCAGTTACACACACAGGGGAGGCAAGATACATTCACACACAACAATCCACAATTAACACATGAATAGCTGTAGTTAGAACGTTCCTATAGGTTGGGACGTTAAAAACTGAATACCGATCTCTTATGTGATTCCTAGAGTTGGTTAACTAACGGGGTTAGCACACACTCAAGGTTAAACGGTATCAGAACAATCGCACAACATAATTCAAATACTGTAAACTCATTACATGCTTTGTCTTATAAGGTCGTAAACATCCATAAAAACACATAAGCACACAAGCCGAGTATAACTCAACAGGACACAAGTTGCAAGAAAATCATACCTTTCACCATGGAATTACCCTAACATGTCATCGTACGTTCCTCAGATAATCCTCAAATCATTGATAACATTTCAAGTGATTCTATTAACATTAAGACAATACGGTATGTAAATGATTGGTACGCCCGTATTTAACCCTGTTGTCCCGCTAATCTTAATTTTACTCATGTGGTTTTAAGTTCACAACTCTCACATTCAATCTAATACTTGTTCACATTTTTAATGACCTTTATATGCCACCAAACAAGTCCTAAACATCATCTAATACCATCACCCTTCAATTCCCATTCATTTAGATGCATTAAAACACTCACGATTGAATTCTGGGAGTGGTCCGGGACCTTGTCCGGACCTTAAATCCTGGACCAAGTCATGCAGGAACTCTCGGGGACATTTTATACACTGGTCCGGGACCTTGTACCTACGGTAAGTCCAAGACCAACACTAGAATGTATTCTCGGCCTGTTTTATTATGTGGTCCGGGACCTTGTCCTAGACCTAGGTCCCGGATCATGCTACAGTTTTTTCTCTTGGGGCATTTTCTTGTGCGGTCCGGGACCTTATCCAAGGACTAGGTCCCGGACCCTGCTATAAACTATAAAATTTGACAGTTTTCCATTGCCTTCCTCACCTCAATTCTTACCCAAATCCTTCCTAACATTTCCACATGTTTCCTAACATGTTTTAACACCTTAATCACACCTTAAACCACCTTAATCCATGGATCACATTACTCCCTTAATCTTGATCATTTAGACAATTTCTACTCTCATTTTCTACACTTCAACTGAGTTTTTGGATTCCTAAAATGCTCTTTTGCTCACCACTTTACTAGCTCAATTGTTCCTCCTACAACCCTCTTAACCACACCAAACTCTTCCTAGAAATTTTCATCTACAATACCCAACTTTATTCACCATTCACAAGGTTAAACACTCTAGTTCATCTCTAGCAATTCCAAGACTCTCCTATAATATTTTTGCTACAATTTTTGCACAATTCCTTATACTTCTTCAACCCACACCTTAGGGTGAGTAGCTAACCCAAATCAGCCCCAATCAACTCCTAGTTAACCTTAGGTTCTCCAATACTCATAACATCACCTAAACCTCTTAATTCCTACAGAAATTTTTGCCATAGTTTCTCTACAATCTTAGCATGCCCAAATGCATCCTTTTTTATTTCCTATTCGATTCAACTAACCATATCCACAATGGATTCTACCAGCACCCAAAATTCATTCAAATCTCATCAAACACAATATAATGCACTAATCATAAATTGCTTGGCTCTTAGGCCCTTAAATCACACAACACTTCCCATTGCACTAAGCATTAATCATAATTCTTTCTCATCTCAATCAACCACATTTTTCTAGCATATATTTAGATTCATTCTTTTATTCACCCATCCCAAAATTCTAATAGCATTATAGATAGACATTGAGGTGGGTTATTTACCTTGAGTTCTTAAGCCTTCTTTCTCACTCCTCTTCCACTCTTTTCTTGGTAGAAACCGGCCAAGGGGAAATGTCCTACTTGCTCACTTCTAACCAATATTCAATAGAGATAATGAGTGCCAAGTAATTCACTTAGACTCATGGAATAATCCTAGAATTCAACAAGAGGTCTTAAAACACTAAAATTAGGGCATTACCTTAAAGTTCTAGAATGGAGTTTTGGTCAAACAACAAAGCAAGGCTCCAGATCCTCCTTTGAAGATAGAACAAAGCTAGAATAGGAGAAACAATGGAGGTTCAAAAGCTGGACATTTTCGGTCACGCAAGAAAATGGAGAGAATATGAGTGTTTTTGGATTTTTCTTACCTCAAACCAAATAGAGTGTTCTCTAGATCAAGAAAGTGCATTTTTCTCTTCCAATGGAGCTCTACCCATGGAGATGGACTTCAATATTTGGAGGTTTTGAAAGGACCAAAAGATAGACCTTGATAAGACTAAGAAGAATATGTAATTATTTTTGTGTTTGGAGCTTGGTAGAAGCTTGGGGTAGCAAGAGAAATTAAAGATTCCATGGGAGAAGCTTGAAATCTTTCAAGGAAGGAGAAAGGGGGAAGTTCACAATTTGGGAGAGAAGAGAAAGAGAGTGCATAATTCCTTTTGTTCTTAAAGCAAAGGGTAACCCCCTTTATTTCTCTTATTCTCACATGAGTGATAGAGCCAATTTGGCTTGATAGAGCTGAGTCAGCAAGTGGGTCTCTAGATGAAGAAAATAAAACGTGAAGGAGGGATGGGAATGGAAGAGAGAAATCAAAAAGCAAAATTGTACTTTATTTTACTTTATGACCTTTGTCCTTTTCTTGCTAATAGAATTCATCCAACTAAGAGAGGGGAGTGATGAGTCATCACTCATAAAGAAAACCGGCCCCCTTATTACTATCACGGGAGGGAATTTTTTATCTTTTCGCAAGAAACGCTACTAAATTCCCGGTTTTGACACTATTCACCAATCGGGCCTGTTTTCCGGATTTTCTCGTTTCTTTAATTTTAGTGGTTCTTAGACCTTCATTAATATTTAATTATATTTATATGATCAACTATAATTTTTACAAGTCTCTAAAACCTCTTAAAGTCACATTTTCAGGGTTTCTCGAAAAACGTGCTTTAAGACTTCATTAGTGTTTTTAACCCACTATATGGGTTTGTTTCCTTCGAGAATTGTTCCAACATGTTCTTAGTGTATAACTAAGTCCTAGGAATCTATCTAGGACCCTAGTTGAGGTCATATGTCTCCTAAGATTATTTAACGCGCGTTTTATGTTTTGTACTTTTTACGCGTTTTATTCTTTCTTTTGGTTTCTCTTTCTTCACCAATGTTCTTAAGGACTTAATTAGCCTTAGAAGATCATAATTACACAATTTATTAACACATTTATGTTTGGGGTATTTCATTGGACATGTCGTTTGACTTCAATATTGAACAGATAAGATAAAATAATTTTAAAATTTTCAGTTTTGTAAATGATTCCTTATATGATAAACTATATATTACAAAATTTAGTTTTATGAAATTATTTTATCTTATATGATTAATATTGTACCAAAGCAAACATGAAGGTCAATTCAAAACAGAGGGAATATAAAATAGGCAAAACAAAAACAACTGACACAATCAAGCCCAAGTCTTATTATTGTATTTCATTACTTCACTATAAGCTTTGATAACGCTAGTTATAGTAGCAATTTGATATAACTTTTGACAGCTTGGTCCAAATAGGAAAGATATGCGACTCCAAAACGAATCAACTTTTGACTTGTCAAAGCATGATTATCAAAGAACTCAAAAATCAGTTCTTAACATTCTCTCACATATTTCTCTTTCTTCCACCTCATTTTAAGAACCCGATCTAATTTTTAATAATATCAGATAACTTACATATTAGTTTTTATTTTTTTCTCTTTCATCAATGTGGAACATTGTGATTGGAATAATAATTATTGTGGACTCATATTTAGATTCTTAAGAGTTCTCGTTCACTCATGAATTCTTAATCTCTATCTTATTTTCACCTAATGCTTTTACTTTATTTTATTTAACTTAGAAACTTAACAACCACTAATAATGTGAGGTAGAAATAGAATGCCAGCTTCTTTACTCCATTCTTCCATCTAGTCCATCCTCCCGCTAACGAGTCATTGTCGCTCCCTACCGTTTGGTAAACCAATAGCCACGCAGCCAGCCGAAGCGCAGAACAATCAAACACATCAACCCACCAAGGTGAACGGTTTTGCAGAGATATTTTTGGCCAAATCAGTTCTTTTGTAGCTGCAACTCCACTGATCATCTCCAACCCGAAACCTGCTTTCGTGCACAAGTCGCCTACAGAAATGTTTCTCAAAACAGAAATGTGCGTTTCTGACTGTGACATCCCGATAATCTAAACTCTTGCTATATATTTGACCTGAGCTCCGGAAGAGCAAGCAACTCGCAACCCTACCAAAAGAAAGGAGAAGAGGTTTAGAGAGGAGATGGCTCAATTCGGTTGGGGTTTGCTTCTTTGTATCATTTTTCTTCTGGCTGTTCATTTTTATGCTGGAAATTGCCGTTTGGTACCAGATTCATCTGGACAGAAACCAGTTTCCCTGCTAGAGCTTGATAGAGTTAAGTATCTTCCCGGACTGACCTCTGATGTTGGGTTCAGTCACTATTCTGGCTATGTGACTATTAATGAAGAATCCGGAAGGGAGCTTTTCTATTGGTTAATTGAAGCTGAGGATAGCCCTGCTTCCAAACCTCTTGTTCTCTGGCTTAACGGAGGTTTTTTTACTTATCTGTTTCCCAACTTCATGCCTTCTTTTTTATTCTCTCAATCATTTTAATGTTCTATCTTCATGTCCATGATATTGGGGGATTTGAAAGTTTCTTTCTGATCAAACGTGTTGACTTTTTGAGTTCCCATAGAAAGTAATCCAGCTGGATTGTTATACAAGTAATAGCTTGTTTTTTGCTCTGATTGCCCCCTTACCCGGCTGAACTATTTTGCTCAGATGCTCAAGCATCTCCTTTTCTTTTGATCTTTTCTGCTCAAACCAACTGCCGTTACTTCTGGTACAAGAGTAAAGAGGATATAGGAGCTCTGACACTTGTGCTGGTGTATATAATTGCATAACTCATAGCTGACTAGTTTTGCTTTAAATGCGGCCTTTGGATTCCTGAAGAACATGTGCAAGAAATGATAAATGCTGGTGGATGTTACTATTATTATGGTATAAATTTAACCTAAAACCTATGTCATATCATAGGTCCCGGATGTTCATCTATTGCTTATGGAGAAGCAGAGGAAATCGGACCCTTTCATATTCAGAAAGATGGGAAAACTATCTATTTAAACCCTCACTCTTGGAATAAAGGTAATCCCTGAAGCTCCCTTTGATGTCATAGATAGCCATAAATATTGTACACTAAGAAAGATACGAGCCACCACCATTGAGACAAGTCAATTAGTACAACTGCTGTCATGTATGTAGTGGATTTTATTCACTCTCTCCTGCCTATCATCATGTGCAGCTGCCAACATCTTGTTTCTCGATTCTCCGGTTGGAGTCGGTTTTTCGTATTCCAAAAATTCATCTGATCTGCGAAGCAATGGAGATAAAAGGACAGGTATCCAAATATCTTGCTCATGTCTTCTTCTTTATAGTTCCTGCTAGAACTGAAAAACACTTTGTTCCATAGTGGCTGACTTATCACTTCTTTTGAATTCTTGGCTGCAGCTCAGGACTCATTAGATTTTTTGTTGAAATGGGTTGAGCGGTTTCCACAATACAAGGGAAGGGACTTCTACCTCACAGGAGAGAGCTATGCGGGTATTTTTATTCTTCGTATTCTAAATGTCCTTACAAACTGTTGCTTGCCCTCCTGTAGTTGATCAATTCTCCATACATATACCTATTTGGAAAAAGAAGCTATCAGCGGTAAGGAGGTGCAGTTCCATGATAGGGATAAGTAACCGACCATCTATAGCACTATTGATTGGTTTATGTCATACTACTTTCAGGACACTACGTCCCACAGCTCAGCCAAGCGATTGTAAGATACAACAAAGCTTCTGGCAGCAAATCGATAAACTTGAAGGGATATATGGCAAGTTTTCTTTTGCTGCTACTACTGCTACTGCCACTGTACTGTGTCTGCTTCTCAAACTGACATGTTGTACTTCATGTCAGGGGCTTCAATGATTCATTTGAATTGATATCCTTTTTGCTGTCATATAATTCAGGTAGGCAATGCTCTGACGGATGACTACCATGATCACATGGGAATATTTCAGTTCATGTGGTCTGCCGGTATAATATCTGATGAAACATTCAAACTAGCAAATCAATACTGTGACCGGGAATCATTCGTCCACTCCTCTGATAAGTGCAATAGGATCCTTGAAATTGCTGATGACGAGATGGGGAACATTGACCCTTACAGCATCTATACCCCTCCTTGCACTGCCAACTACACAGTGTCATCTAACAGGCTATTAAAGAGATTGGTAAGTCTGGAATCAATCTTCTTCCAAGAAAGAAACAGTGGTATCAGTAAAAATAGTCATCTATTAGATTATCTAACAAAGTCCCGAATTCTGTATTCATATCTTAGTTTAAGGCAGCGAGACAGTTGATTATGAAAAGTCCTCTCTTATATTGTGGTACTTGAACCTGTTACTTTAGATGCTGGGTCGGCTTAACGAAGCGTATGATCCGTGCACTGAGAAGCATTCAGTTGAGTACTTCAACCAAGCTGAGGTTCAGAATGCACTTCATGTTAACC
The DNA here is from genome assembly GCA_023374045.1 of Limonium bicolor. Lineage (NCBI taxonomy): Eukaryota > Viridiplantae > Streptophyta > Magnoliopsida > Caryophyllales > Plumbaginaceae > Limonium > Limonium bicolor. The sequence goes on from CM041780.1 coordinate 110,560,173, forward strand.
CAAAGTTTGCTCCTTCTAAATGGGAAACTTGCAGGTACAGCTATCAACTTCTATCTCTTGATCTTCTGTTACATTTCCCTCAAATATCTGGTCTATTTTGAAGATAGTTTCAAAATGTTTGATCAGTATGAATTTCATGCTATGAGCTTGCAGTGATATCGTAAACACCCATTGGCTAGACTCACCTATCTCTGTGCTGGATGTGTACCGTGAACTCATAGACGCAGGACTCCGCATTTGGATGTTCAGGTTTGATACCAATGCTCACTTGCTTGATTGATGGGTTTGATTTCATTAGTTATGAGCATTGAGGAGCAAACAAACTGCCATGGAAAATGCCCATAATTGTACTCATTATGTTGTATGTATGTCAGTGGTGATACTGATGCTGTTATACCAACCGCTTCAACAAGACTCTCCATTGACGCACTCAAGCTTCCAACTGTCGGTTCTTGGCGAGCATGGTATAATGATGGCCAGGTAGGAGGATGGAGCCAAGAGTATGAAGGATTGATGTTTGTGGTGGTAAGAGGAGCTGGCCATGAAGTCCCACTTCATCGACCGAAGTTGGCTCTCACTCTGTTCGAGTCATTCCTTGCTGGATCCTCCATGCCAGGCCTTGAACAGATCAGTGACTCCTAAGACATATAAGCTTTCATTGAAAAGGTGCAGTATTGGAACAATTTACCCTTGAAAAGGCGCTCACTGTATTTGCATTTGTTGTGGTCGTGATGTTAGTGTCTGGATTTGGTTTCATTCTCAATTACCTTCATCAGACATTAATTTGAATCTAGGAATAAAATACATACCATGTCCTCAATTAATGTGTTTGGACAGCTCATGTTTTCTCTCTTTAATGCCAATACATATTTTTTCATCTCTCTTGTAGAAGTTTGAAACAATGATCTGTAGATTATCTAATCAAGAGTACAAGATAAAAGGAGTAGCCAAATGCTGCCTAAAGCCTTATTGCCTACTTCAAGTGCCCCTTTTTTGGATACTTAGAGGAGTCACGGGTTCAAGTCCTGGGTGCGGCTTCTTGCCAAAATTGATAAGGAAAGGCTTGTGCACCACCCTGATTTCTAGTGGTAACTAATCGTGAGTAATTAACAATATAATTAATAAGTTCACAGTGGGAAACAAATCCTAAATCTAGGTGCTAACGTCACACTCAAGAGTTGAGTACCAAGGCTTAAACAGTAATAATTAGTAAATAAAAGCTTAGTGTCAATAAATCTAGTTAACAATCAAAAGTCACACTAAGTTTAAAAACCTTCGAAAGTGTTCAAAAAAGCAAGTGTTTCAAGTACTAGTTCGATAGGTGCTGAGTAAACTTGAGTAAACTTTACAACACCTCGTCAAAAACATGATATTTATTGAAAAGGTTTAGCAGTAACAAACATTAATAGTCACAAGATCAACATATAATAACATTAGAGTAATTTTATTCACCATTCACCATCATCGAAATCCAGTTCCGGAATGATGAAAGTTATCAAGGTTCCAAAAAAAATATTACCCAACAAAGTTGAAACCATGCTACATCGCCCTCACTCAAAGTTTTCAGGTGTGCATATCCCCAAAAGTACTACAAAATGATGGAATAAATCATAGAGCTTAATTGCGGTCTGAGACTTAACAACACAAAAATTAGCCAAACGCTTTATTTGCAATTACAACATTCCAAATCTTTCTCCCATCATATGGTGAACATAGTAACCAAGACAATAATAATATCATAACAAAATTCTTAACCTTTCCAAAGATTCCATACGACCAACATAACAATGTCTGAAACCAACCTAACAACCTCCAAATATCTTCTCAAAATTATAAGTATAATTTTCACATTCACAAATAATGCACCCACTTTAAAACAGAACAACAAGATCACGATTAAATAGGTGAACACAAGCTGTAATTCATGTCCAAGTAGACATTTAGCAACAATCGTTCCACAATCAGATAATTTTTTGAGAATTTGGGCTTAAAGCCAATATATTAATAAACATTGTCGGGCAGCCAGAGGATGGGAAAGATTGGGCCTTGTTAAAACCCCCCCTCAGAAAAACCTATTGGGAAAAAACTAAGAGGGGGAAAAGAGTACCACCACATACAAATTACAGACCTAAGAAACCTCAAGCTAGGAAAAAAACAAATTAAACGTAGCTAAAACACAAACCTCATGGACAAAACTACTCATACGCCTATAGATCCACACCCCCAGAACAAGAAACCAGCAAATCAATTTGAAGCTCTCAAGAATCATACTCAACACCGCCCTAATCCCAAATACAAGTTCTCCCTACTGTAACACCCAACTCAATCCAAATGTGGTCTCGCAACTTAACAGCATATTATATATACATGTCACGCGGAAATCTTAACTCCAGGACCTTGCCACGGTCTGACTATAGAATATACCGAACATTAGTACATTAACAACCTTAACCAAATACATATTCTTTTTACAATCCTCTCACATCCTATACATCTTACTAACTCAATTGCCATACGAGTGTACATGCACAACTCGTAGGCCACACTTAACCCGTGACACTTGTACCCTTCTTACTCTCGCGACGGCCGTCCCTGATGTTCACCTGTGTAGTAAAAACAGCCCCCAAAGGGGTCAGCACGAATGCTGGTACGATCTCTCATGGCCCCCAGCTAACGTGGCTACGACGACTAATTGTCGATAGCATGGAGGTTGATTAGATGCACAACATAATAGATAGTGCAGTAAACAACAAACCAACGATGAACAATCAAAGTTCACACACCATGAATGACTTAAATGCGTTCCCTTAGTTAGAGAGTTAATTATTTAACTCCTTAAGTTTATTTACCTCCTAATCTTAGTCCATCTTTATCTCACCTCAATCTTAATCTAGAAACAACCATCCTTTAAAAAGGAGTGGATGTAGCTTATCTTAGTCTTAATAATACAAACCATCCTTTAAAAAAAAATGGTTGCAACTTATCTTAACCTTACCTTATGTATGCCAACCGTTCTCTCATTGGGAACAGGTTAGCCTTAGTTCGTTGTTTATTTTTTTGTAGGGCTTGGTTAACCCTAGCCAGCAGCAGGACACTTACCGGCAATAAACAACATTCTTGAATTGATGGGGATGTAGGCTTGATCCCCCCACGCCATCTTAAAGCCACCTACCTTGGACTGGATGTCCAATGTAGCTGAGCCGGCCAACCGACCCAAGGGTACTAGTCCGAGGACTAGTCCTTAATCGGAAGTCGAATCTGCTATAGATACCGACCCCCATTCCTTAGCATGCATGACCGGAGTTCGGTCCCGGGTTCCTCACTCAAGTTCCAGTTAGTAGTAGTCTCAAGACCATGTTTGTTGGTTAACCTCTTTCGGTTATATCAACCCATATTAGGGAGCATTCTTAGTCTCACTCAATTCCTTAATAAACGTTGGTTAGTAAGTTCTCACGATATGTTGTGTTAGTTTTCAAACATCACACAACAATACAATAAACATAATATCCGGTTGCATGCTTTATCTTGTTTAGTGAGCACACAAAAACAAATAGCACACAAGCCGAGGGACACCTCGTTAGCAAGCAGGTCACAAGAAGAACTGTACCGTTCACCGTTGGTCGTTCGGTTGCTTACTCTCTTCCGGAGTCAAATACTCAAGCCCTAAAACATCATTCAGTTTTAGGTTGTTAATCACTTAACTTAATTCAACTCATTTAACTTGCTTAACCCATAATGATTCCCACCTAACACCTCTTAAGTTTTACAACTTAATCTTACAACTTAACCTTAAACTTTTAAGTTTATACTTATCTTAATCTCTTAGGTCTTTACACCTCTAATCATCAATGCCCTCTTAATGGGGTACCATCAATACCACTAAACTTCCTTAGGGTTTCTTTCTTTTTTTTTCATTTTTAGGGTCGACCGACCTTACCGACCGACCTTACCCAAGGTCGGTCCATTCCAGAACTCATTACCGTTTGAAAATTTCACCCCGCCGACTTGCAAGTCCGGTCCCCAAGGTCGGTCCATTCCCGAGAGTTTCCCGTGGGATATTTAAGCCCGACCGAACTTGCCAAGTTCGGTCCCAAGTTCGGTCCCAAGTTCGGTCGATTCCAGAGACTCAATTCGTACACAAAATACAAGCCCGACCGAACTTGTAAGTCCGGTCCCCAAGTTCGGTCGATTCCAGAAACTCTTTCCGGTGGTGTAAACTGAGCTCGACCGACCTTGCAGGTCCGGTCCCTAAGGTCGGTCGGCTCCAGGACCATGTTTCTAAATTCCCATTTGACTCCAAAACTTCTCCACATGTTCCCCCATGTGTCCTAATACCATTTAGGCACTTAAACTCACCTTAGAACTCCCACCAAACTCTCTAAACAATTCCAATGATCTACTTAAACATTCACTCAAACTTTTAAAACTCCTAACACTTAGCACTTACTTCCTTACATTCCCAACTTGTAACCTTACCAAAACTTCAACCAACCCTAGTGCTCCCTCCTTAACAGTTTGACCACTTTATAAACATCGTTTTTCCATCTTTAGCCTATCCATCTTTCCTTTTCTAAACCTTCCAGGTTATCTTGCATTTCCATGCACCAATTTCTCTTCTCTTCATTTGTTGCCCAACACTCCTAAACTCTTGAGCTTACTTATACATTTTTCCCATTACCTTAACACCTTGACATTGTTCTTCATTACCTTCACCATGCAACACCTTTCTCCCACACCTTCCTCTTCCATCACCTAAATCCACCCATTACCATCTAAACTAAACCTCATTAGTCCACTACTAGCTTCATCACACTTACACAAGCTTCTCAAAACTCTCGTTGTTATACTCCCTAGTTCATACCTAAGTCTCAAAGCATTGTACACCTTCTCCTCCAAATTTTGCACAAGTCTTACCACTCCTTATACCAAGACTTTGGTGTGTTCAATACACCCATCTAAACTCCAATTTCCTCATAGACCATTCTAGGTCATTCTCATCTCAAGAACTCTTAGTTAACTCATTTCCACTCAAATTCCTTTTCATGCTCCCTAGTAAACCCTAGGGCATATTAACTCACCACTACCACTTAAACACTTTGTTTTCTACTCAAATTCGCCATAGCTTCTCTAGCATCTTATCATGCCCAAATGCATTGTTTTCCTCATTCATCCATCTCACACACATCAAGTTCTTTCCCATCATATCTTCTCACCCAAACCAACTCAATCACATCAAACTCAATATTGCAATAACCTTAAATTGCATAGCACTAAGGCTCTTAAATGACATGGCTCTTAGGCCCTTAAATGACTTAAACTTAAACACTGAATTTCCCACATATAAAAGCTTTCAACCTACAAATACACACAACAATGCTCCCAAGCAATATAAGTGTTCTCTTAATTCACCTTAAACTTATCTTACTAACTTATTTCCTTTGGCTCCTTAGTCACAAGTTCACAAGCTTGTTTAAATTCTTTTTCCTAGGTTATATAACCCATTACACAATGTAAGCTCTAAGCCACATTAGTACTTATTCAAATACCATCCCTTAAACCTTAAACCACCATTAGGTAAGTAATTTACCTTGTTTTCTCAAGCTTATCTTATCTTCCTCCTTAGACCTTCTTCTTGAATGAATATCGGCCACCACTTAAACTTCCTTTGCCAATGTTCTTACCAATATTCAATGACTCACATGAGTACTAAACAATACACTAACCTCAAGGAATGAAAACCTAGGTTAGAAATGTGTTCTAAGACATAAAAGTGGATGATTACCTTTGAAGTCTCAAGGTAAACTTGGGCATTGAATGAAATAGGACCTCCACTAGTCCTTGGTGAATAAAACAAGCTAGAACAAGGCATAAAAACAAAGCCCCATGAGTAGTAATTTTTCGGCCATGTAGAAGAAGTGGTGGAAACATGGTTTTTCTTACATTTCCTTACCTTGAATGAATGGAGAACCAAATGGGCTCTTCAAACTTGATTTTCCTCCATCAATGGAGTTTTATCTTGGCACCAAAATGGAGCTTTGAAGTATTTGAAAAGATAGAAAGGAGGGCCTTGACTTAACTAAGACAAATATGCAATTTGTTTTGGATTTGGAGCTTGGAGTTGCACTTGGCAAGTGAATGAAGGTGAGGAGCCATGAATGGAGCTCTCTCTCGGTTTGGAGCAGGAGAGGAGAAGGAGAAATTGTGGAAGGAAGGAAGAGAAATGAAGAGAGAGAGAGAAGAAAGGTAACTTATGTGAAGATATTGTTTAAAAAGGTGAATAGTCTTTGCTTTTACTTTCCTTCCCTTTCCTTCTTAATTTGATGAAGTCTTTAATGACTCATCCCTTAGAAACCGGCCCCCATCTTAAATAAGGCTAGTCATGGTCTTTGTTGACCAACTAATTAACTTATATTGATTAAAACTTAAACTAGTCACTATTTGGCACTATTCACTAATTAGTGCACATATTTCTGAAATTTTTGATTTCCCATTGATTTAGGCTTCCTAATGTGATACTAATTAGTACACATGTTGATTAAAGAGTAATGATGGACATTTAGCCACTCAAAACTCAATTCTAAGACAATTCCTCAAAAATGTGCTTAAGACTTCTTAAAGCACATTTTGTTTTAAACTTGTTTTCAAGCTTGGTTTTCTTTGGTAATTGGTTTAAAATGACCATTAGAATATTACTAAGGTCTATCATGATATTTGGGTACTCACCCAAGTCTCTCCAAGCTTAGAGCACATTTTTGCCCTAATTGCCTTAAGGCATTTTCTTGCGTTTTCCTTGGTTTAAATTGTCTACCATTCTAAGGCATAATTTTAGCCTTACTAAATCATAATTTGATGTTTACTTAGCATACTTAGGTTTGGGGTATTTCAATCTACCCCCCTTAAAAGAACTTTGTCCCCAAAGTTCCCATGCATCTTATCTTATTAGAATACATGTCTTACCTCATTCCTTAGATCATATAGATCATACTTATGTATACTTAAACTCATTGGATCATTAGATCCGCCATATTCTTATACTTAAATATCACACAACATGCCTAAGCATGTATAGCACTCAAAATTCTCTTTGTTTCTTTTGATGATTAAAACATTCACATAATTTCCAACGTATTCTCCCATGTCACCGGTCCGTAGACAATGGCTCATTCGTCCTCGTCACCATGGGCCAGAATACAAAACACTCTGCTCTCCCCATGTCACCGGTCCGAAGACAAAGGCTCGTGCGTCCTCGACTTCATGGGCGAGACTCAGTAAAAAGGTAATCCTTTTTACGAGGTCATATGAGGAATAATTCTCTAATTAAAAATACAATCAACTCCAATTTCATTTAATCCTAAGGCCTCTATCCATAGTGTGATTTAATTGTGACCACTGGTAGGGAGTTTCAGGAATCATCCTACCTGATGTGATCAGCATCAGTGTAGAACTGTCCTTTCACTCCAATTTGTGTTTGGTTCCCCTTGATCCCTAGAAAATCAAGTTCCACCTCCCACGTCATTTTCAAACATCAGATAATTCACTCATGTCCAATTTTCTATTTCTTAGTTCTTCTAATCATAATCAATACATCTCCAAAGTGTGGACTCAGTCCATCAAACATTCCCAATTCATCTCTTAGTACTCACCTCAGGGCTTAACTTCCTACTAAGTTCTATTACAGTCTCATACCAACTCTCACCATCTTATACCTCATAGGATTACAATTTCCTTCCTCCTACTCATATCAAATAATATCTCATAGTATTATCTTACTCTTATCTCACATGTAGTTTCATATCGACTCATACCTCATATATTCCTTATTTCTTAAGTCTCCTTAAACCTCCTCCTTATTCTCTTAACTTGTACTCACACCGGAGTTAACAAGATGGGTACTTAATGTGTATGGTATTCACATCTTCTGTGTGCAATAACCATGATTTATCTCAAAATGTTTATGTAAAACATATTCTCAAATTATTTTGTGCTATGCACACCGTAGTTTATGTACTCAGTACACAAACATACGCTAAGCGGCTTTCGCTCTACCCCCCTTAAAATGGATTACGCCCACGTAATCAACGTTATATCATCCTTGAACATAAGTTCAAGATGTCTAATTCTCACCAAGCATTCTAGCTTCCACGTCATCTATCTTACTTATAATTCGATCAGAAATGACTTAGTCTCTGTATCGAGTATTCTCAACGGTACCTATACCGTTTCCTTAACTTAGTTTGGTCTAACCTCAAAGGTACTGATTTGCTAGCTTCCGCTGCACAACTCTGATAGTCTTAGGCTCAATTGCCTTTCTAATCGTTCCTAGTATTGTATATCCTTCTGCCTCCTTACAGTTTAGGAATATTAGTCTCTCAGTGGACACGTGTTATTTTATATACACGGCCTTAATAAGTTGTAACTCGTCTATCCATTCTCCTTGAAGATCTTATGTCCATACTCTTAGTGTTTTCTCGAATGTCTAAATTGTTCTCTCCAACTGACCTTTGGTCTGAGGATGACCCTTAATCTGAAACTACTATTTAGTGCTTATTGCGCTTTACAATCTTATCCTTAACACTTTAGACATGTCCAATGTCTGTGCTTAACAATCCGTGCTTTTCGCACTTCATAGTCCTTAATTATTTGTTCTATGATTCCCTTATGTTGTTGGTTCAACTGAATTCTTCTCTTCGACTGTTTGTGGGAATAGCTGCTCTTGTCTGATCTTGCGTCGTTGTCGGTGGAACGGAGTCGACTACTTCCCGTGTTCCTTACACCACTCGTCTACATGCATGGGGTACCTTACTGGTACATTACTACTTACCCAACTAACTCATAAATGAGCATGTTAGGCCTGCAAGCCCCTGTGGGGTGCAGTCGTCCCACGTCTCGTTTTAGTAAACTCATAGTGTTCGTCACACGTTTAGCTATTGCTAATCATGAAGTATTCTGTTGTCAATCTCCTCTTCATCGTTCCATAATAACATTTATTGTTCTTCTTGAAGTTAATCAAGGGAAATCCATTTACTGTGTTCTTGGGTATGGTATGCTCTGGCTCCTTTCTGTATTCCGTATTGATTCTATTCCTTAGTAGCTTAGATTTCTCTCCATAGAGCCTCTTATCTTCTTTCTCATATTCATTCTACTAGGAATGCACTTCCAGTTCCTTAAGGAATGGGTTGTGTGCTTCCTGTGTAATCTTACCAAACCAGGTCCAGACTACTGGCATCAATGCGCAGTTCGTCTACCATTTTATTTCCTTACTTATGCTGGTCTTAACTCATAAATCTAATTGCCTCAGTGTCAATATTTGACGGCTCATACATAATGGTCGCCTTACCGCGCACCATGACTTAATCCACTTATCTAACTATTGTACTCACGACCACTACTACCGTGGTAGTTGGCCCTTACCATGTTGCCCATTAATGGGTGCAACCTCTTATTCACTTATTCTCATGTCTTACCTTATACTCAATTCCTTCTTGGTGTAAACACACTGGGAGTCCTCTTATTCCGGTGTACAGCGGTTGTGTTACGTGCTGTAAAATAGTTGACTCTTAATACGAAGGTGTTCTGCTCCAATCTCAGATTTGTAAGTAGGCTGATTTCCCTCGCATTCTTTCATCCTTATGACGTTGCTTACCATGTAATTTAACCGGTTCCTGAAGAAGTCATCCACTGAATCACAAGCTCTTCTGAGCATTGATCAATTGACGTGCCATAATGTGCACTCACAATGTTTTCTCCGACGATCACTAATTCTTACATCCTGGGTGTTGGATATGGGGTCTATCTCTGCAACCTTCCTTATTACTCAAGTGTATCTGATATGTTCTAAGGTAATCTCAAGTTTACAATTTTCATTCTCTAACAAAAGCGTACTGCATCTCTAATAAGTGAAAGCCCTTTTGAGGGGTTCATTCCCACTCATGGACTCACATCAAGGAGAGGTATCCCCACCCCAAAGGCATGGTTCGTTCTCCGCCCCTGTCCTTAGTATTATCTCAACATTCTCATCGGTGCCCTTTTTGGCAATTCTTCCACAATCTAAATTATAGGTTTGGTAACCGTTCATATCTACGAATTGTAGTTCCTCATGGCCTAAATAAGCTCTCTTACAACTTACTGCGCCTCGAGTTCTGATGTGGTTAACATCCTTGGCTCGTAGGCTCTTAGTGCTTAATATCATTGGGTGAGAGCCGGTGCTCGGTTCGCTCCTTGTACTCTTGCTCATCTGTAGGTTATCCTTATCAGATTTTGGTTCTTTGAACACTATTCACCGTTAGGTTACATACTAAATGTAGTATTTGGTTTCATGGTAGGTTGCTACATCCTGCTTCCTGCTATGGAAGTTATTCAGGTGATCTGAGGTTACTTAATGTCTTTGACAATACTGTCATTTTACTAGACTTATGTCCTTTAGTAGTCAAGGTTAGGTTCGTATTAGGCGTTTGCCTTACGGTGTCCAAGTTGGATATCATCCTGTCATCTTATACTTCCATCTCAACGCTTCGTTCAACTTCCGTTGACTACGCCACCGTTGATGATTGTTCACACTTGGGTGTTAATGAGTTAGGCAAACAGTATTAGCTGTCATTCATCAGTTTGTTCAGCTTGACTATGCCCGCTATGTGGGGGTAGTCTTCTGAGCTTTCCTTTTCCAGAGTTGTACATCTTTAATCCTTGTTTTCTGGTTTTCCAACATCTTCCTTGAAAAATGCTTATTACTGGTATTCTTAGTGATCAATCAGGGAGTCTTATCCCATCCTTGTTGGAAGTCGTTCAGTCGACTGCCTTTATTGTATCTCTTGATACATTCCATGTATGTTGTTACTTACGTAGTGTTTTTGCTCGGATTACTGAGCGATCTCTTATGTTCTTCTCTTTGAGATCCGGGTTTAGTGTTCTTACTGTGCTGTCGGTTATGGTGTTGTAGATTGTACTGTTGCTAAAATTTATATCATTTGATACTTCGTCCAAGTTCAGCTCTCTACTGTCTAATGTGTCGGCTCATCTTATCATGGTCAGGTCGTCAGACCTTTCCACGGCCTCATTCTTCTGTTCTTATGGATTTACAATCCGGTATTAATATGTATTACAATTGTAGCGTTTTCCTATCTTGCCATGATGGCTTCCGTGTAGCTTAACCGTGGTAGCACTTGCTATGGCAAGTGCGCCATGCAGGATGGGCTATTGGTACAAGGTACATTGGTAGTGACACTTCCTTCTAATTTCCATGTAATGGTAGTCCTCGGGACTCCTTCGATAATCTCTTATTTTGGATAACTGACCATCCGGCAGTTTCCTTGTTGTTTGACAGTACTGTCCTTTATCAGGGCGTTCCTCTTCCTGAGGGAACCCCTTAATATTTACTCCTGTCTTAGTCCTCGCTCCTGTCTCCACACATTTGTTGTGGTTACTAAGTAATGGTTCTCCTTTAGGCACTACATCGTAGTCCTATTCCGGTTATACAATTTGTATGCGTTCCTACTGTCATCCGCGTTATGTCGGCCAGGTTCATAATCTTCTCCATTGTATGGGGTTTGGAGTTCCCGTTCCTATCTGGGCTTTCCAGTAATCTTATCCCTTAAGTTATATTATCCCATTGCTATGCTTATTCGGACCACTGTCCGGTACTCACGTCACTTATCTTCTTACCCATTGCACCATTAGTACTTTCTTATCATTGGTATGGCGGGTTATTTCGACTGCGTAGCATGTCGACCCATGTTGCCGGTAATTTCCGTTCCCTTATGACAGAATTCCATAGGTAGCGCCTGTTTCTCTGTTGCACTCCATTAAAAACCTCCAAGTTCTCCGTAACTGTTGTTCAACATGATGTTTCTCGTATTGCTTACTGTTAACTACCTGCCAGATCGGGTTCCCGAGTAAGAGAAGGCTTTCTTCTCTCTGGCGTTTGTTCCACATATTCAGGGTTAGGGATGTGGAGGGCGGGCCTAGGTACTATGGGTATCCGGTAAACACTGGGAAGTCCTGACTAATGCACCTCTCACTCTATCTCTCAACCCTTAACCCATAACTCAATCTCAACCTCAATATTCTCCTAAGTTCGGTATTTCTTGTCTTCAGAGCGTAACTACGCTCTGATATCACTTTTTGTAATACCCCAACTCAATCCAAATGTGGTCTCGCAACTTAACAGCATATATATATACATGTCACAGCGGAAATCTTTACACTCCAGGACCTTGCCACGGTCTGACTACAGTATACCGAACATTAGTACATTACAACCTTAACCAAATACATATTCTTCTTACAATCCTCTCACATCCTATACATCTTACTAACTCAATTGCCATACGAGTGTACATGCACAACTCGTAGGCCACACTTAACCCGTGACACTTGTACCCCTTCTTACTCTCGCGACGGCCGTCACCTGATGTTCACCTGTGTAGTAAAAACAGCCCCCAAAGGGGGTCAGCACGAATGCTGGTACGATCCTCTCATGGCCCCCAAGCTAACGTGGCTACGACGACTAATTGTCGATAGCATGGAGGTTGATTAGATGCACAACATAATAGATAGTGCAGTAAACAACAAACCAACGATGAACAATCAAAGTTCACACACCATGAACGACTTAAATGCGTTCCCTTAGATAGAGAGTTAATTATTTAACTCCTTAAGTTATATTTCCTCCTAATCTTAGTCCATCTTTATCTCACATCAATCTTAATCTTATCTTAATCTTAGAAACAACCATCCTTTAAAAAGGAGTGGATGTAGCTTATCTTAGTCTTAATAATACAAACCATCCTTTAAAAAAATGGTTGCAACTTATCTTAACCTTACCTTATGTATGCTAACCGTTCTCTCATTGGGAAAAGGTTAGCCTTAGTTCGTTGTTTATTTATTGTAGGGCTTGGTTAACCCTAGCCAGCAGCAGGACACTTACCGGCAATAAACAACATTCTTAAAGTGATGGGGATGTAGGCTTGATCCCCCCACGCCATCTTAAAGCCACCTACCTTGGACTGGATGTCCAATGTAGCTGAGCCGGCCAACCGACCCAAAGGTACTAGTCCGAGGACTAGTCCTTAATCGGAAGTCGAATCTGCTATAGATACCGACCCCCTTTCTTAGCAAGCATGACCGGAGTTCGGTCCCGGGTTTCCTCACTCAAGTTCCAGTTAGTAGTAGTCTCAAGACCATGTTTGTTGGTTAACCTCTTTCGTTTATATCAACCCATATTAGGGAGCATTCCTTAGTCTCACTCAATTCCTTACAAACGTTGGTTAGTAAGTTCTCACGATATGTTGTGTTAGTTTTCAAACATCACACAACAATACAATAAACATAATATTCCGGTTGCATGCTTTATCTTGTTTAGTGAGCACACAAAAATAAATAGCACACAAGCCGAGAGACACCTCGTTAGCAAGCAGGTCACAAGAAGAAACTGTACCGTTCACCGTTGGTCGTTCGGTTGCTTACTCTCTTCCAGAGTCCAAATACTCAAGCCCTAAAACATTCATTCAGTTTTAGGTTGTTAATCACTTAACTTAATTCAGCTCATTTAACTTGCTTAACCCATAATGATTCCCACCTAACACCTCTTAATTTTTACAACTTAATCTTACAACTTAACCTTAAACTTTTAAGTTTATACTATCTTAATCTCTTAGGTCTTTACACCTCTAATCATCAATGCCCTCTTATGGGGTACCATCAATACCACTAAACTTCCTTAGGGTTTCTTTCTTTTTTTTTTTCATTTTAGGGTCGACCGACCGACCTTACCCAAGGTCGGTCCATTCCAGAACTCATTACCGTTTGAAAATTTCACCCCGACCGACCTTGCAAGTCCGGTCCCCAAGGTCGGTCCATTCCTGAAATACCCCAAACCTTGGTAAGTTGTTTAAATATTAAATTATGATATATTAAGACTAAAAAGAGTCTTAGAAATGTTAGTAAACAATTTAAAAGATAGTAAATACAATAAAATGAACCTATTAAATCAATTACCAAAGAAAACCAAGCTTGAAAACAAGTTAAAACACAAATGTGCTTTAAGGAGTCTTAAAGCACGTTTTTGAGAAACTGTCTTGTAAATGAGTTTTGAATGGCTAAATGTCTATCAATACTCTTTAATTAATATGTGTACTACTTAGTATCACATTTGGAAGTTTAAATCAATGAGAAATCAAAGATTTCACTTTGTGTGCTTTGTTTTAGTGAATAGTAACTAAAATAAGCTAGTTTGTAACATATGTCAACATATGTAATTTAATTGATCAATAAAGACTGGGTAACCCCTTATAGCATATGGGGGCCGGTTTTTAAGAGGTGCGTCACCACCCTTATCAATTACAAGCAAACAAATAAATGAGTAATTAAGAAAGCACTATTTGCTTTATGTAACAAATATCTTCAAAAGCAATTACAATCAGTGAATCCTCTTCATTCCTTCATTTCCTCATTCTCACGTATCCCATCTCCTTCCTTGCTCTCTTTCACGGTTGAACCAGACCACCACCAACACCATCTTCAAATCCTTGTAACTCATAGCTCACTTGGCCAAATCAAAAACTAAG